>VWYH01009373.1:1039418-1069953 GCA_013399365.1 Pampusana beccarii
CCGCGAGGGGAGATGGGTCAACCACAGTTAAAGTGACTCATATTAGGAAGCTCCTTGTACTAAGCTTAAAAAAAAAAGAAAAAAGAAAAAAGAAAAAAAAAAAAGAGTAATCTCAGCAGCTGTTTTTTATGGTCATGGGGAGCAATTTCATTGTTGTTAGTTCAAAGATTAAGGGACTGCAGTGAAAAAATAGGGATATATGGTGGACCATCTAACAGATTGGTTGAATTTGGAACGGTCATTGAGAAGGCAGCCATATCACATTTAATCTGGTGCGCTGCGATTAATATNTCTCAGCAGCTGTTTTTTATGGTCATGGGGAGCAATTTCATTGTTGTTAGTTCAAAGATTAAAGGACTGCAGTGAAAAAATAGGGATATATGGTGGACCACCTAACAGATTGGTTGAATTTGGAACGGTCATTGAGAAGGCAGCCATATCACATTTAATCTGGTGCGCTGCGATTAATATGGGGGTTAAAGACTTTAAATTTTCTCATCTAAGATAAGTAATTGCTGGAATCTTTAGCAATTACTAGGCAAGGCCACAGATTTTGAGTTGGTCAACAGTGTGTGATGAATCACTACTTTTAACAGCACCTCAGATTTTAGTTTGTGGATGACATAAAGTAGCAGTTCCTACAGTATTTTCTTCCTAGCTGAAACAAAAAGTGAAAACATAATTCAGCCCAAACTCTAAGAGTTCTTAGAACCGGTGATGCGAGAACACGATGCCAACACAACCAGGCCTCCAAGCGTTTGAGTTAATTTTACTGTGAAGTTTTGTTGCACTGTTTTGCCTTCTCTGCAAAACCTTACATGGCTCAAAATTTCATTGCAATCATTTCATTTGAATTAACGCTATTTTGTTTTCCATTTTCATTCTAGAGATCATAGTGGGATAGGATTTAGTAGCCCCAAATGTGTGAATTTGGGTTGAAGAAGCCAGTTAGATCAGTTACCTGGTTATACTGCTGAGTTATTTGCTATCTTGATGGCACGGAATTAGATTACTGAAGTACAACCTTTACAATCTGTCACTTTTCCAGATCTTTTAAGTGCTGTTGGTATCACCCTGGAAATTTCAATCACTAGAGTAGGAATAGCTTTGGAAATTATTGATGTCTATAATAAGGTAATATGTCACAGCAACAATGTCATTTTTGTATGGATTCCAGCCTGTGTAGATATTAAAGGAAATGAAATGGGAGATAAAGCAGTCAAGAAAGCTTTCCAAAATAATTCAGACGTCATTGAGAAAAGAGAATTTGGTCAGTCAACAAACAAAAAAGCAGAGCTGAACAACTAATTTTAGCAGCTGAAGGTTAAAGAAAGCTAAGTTAATTTACAATAGAAGAACATTCAACTTCTGTGCCCAGTTATAAAAAAAAAAAACCCAACCAAACTAAAAAACCACAAACACAACAAAACAAAAAAACCCCGAAATGGCAATAAAATCATGCCCAAGAACCAGAAGGTTTATTTTCTTACATACTGTAAGGTAAACTAATTACATTTATATGTTGAAAGTCTTTTCTTAAATGAGAGTCCCTTTCATATTCCTTTCCTACAATTAAGACTGTCATCAGTGTTACCTCAATGTAAACTTACTACAATGGTCAAAATATTATTCAGTAGTATACAAGATTTTATACACAATTTAAGAAATATAATAATTGTAGAAGTGGACACATTCTCATATTTGAATAATTAGTATTAAATGAAAACACAGGAGACTCAAGAAAAAAAACAAGCAAACAAACAAAAACCAAACAAAAAACAGTAAACCGAAACATCAGATAGTACTTTACAGTTTGCAATTACTGGATCTAGAACTGTCTACTAAGCCATACTTCCATATTTTTTCAACTAAAGTACATGTACAATATTAATACCATATAGCTTGCAATATGTGCTTTCCTTAATGACTTTATGTTACTGAAAATCCAGTAAAAAAGAAGGCTGACCGAAAAAATGTCAACACAATGTTTAAGGGAAAGAACACCACCACTAAAACACAAGTCAGAGTTGACCGTTCTCACTGAGTGTCATACTTCAATTATAAAATGTATCCCCAGCCTTATACTGTGGAACACTCCCCAGTGAAAAAGAGTATTTTTAGAATACTATAATCAAGAATTCTAACTCTTTTACTTATCTTAATAGTTGGTTAAGATGAGGTCGGGGAAGGAGAGGGGGAGGGTTGTGGGTGGGAAAGAAATCATAAAAGCAGTGAAACAACAAACAAATGTTGTGTATTCTTGAAACAAAATCAACAATATACTACTGTTAGTCAATAGGTAGATATTTACCTCCAACAACAAATAATACATGAAGTGTATCTATAAAATCGTATTTTTGTGTACGTACAGTATGAAGCATAATTATATGCGAGTGTATATGCAAATTATACATGTTGTACACAAAACAGTAGAAAGTACATTCACAAAAACGTAGCTAAGTCTTGTATACCACGTATAGTATGGAGCACACAGTAGTGTAATAATACTAGATGATCTGTTACTTGTAGAGTCACATTTCCAGAAATTGTGTCAATGATATTTGCATTTCCAATAAATAAATAGTTATAGAAAACAAGAAATAATAGAAATGGTGCTGATATCCATACACTTCTTTCCCTTTCCATTCTTGTTTTGTATCCTTACTTACCTTTATAAAATAGTTAAAAGCAAGATATTAAGCTCAGCTACAAAGATCTTGGGTAACATTACAATAACAGCCAGAAAAATTGAACATCACTATCTAAAGACACACTCCCAAATCAATCCTCTGACACGTAATGAAAATCAAGATGCATTGATATACACAGGAACCTAAACTTAGGTACAGTTTAGATTTTTTTGAAATGGAGAGTATGTGCAAATGACCTTTTCAGAAATCTGTATATGCTTTAATAGGAGTTCAAACATTTAAAAGAAAAAAAGAAAAAAGGAAAATAAAAGGATAGGAAAACTTGAAAATATTTTACCACCCTCTAGTGGCAGAATGTAAGACGGACAAGAACAGAAAAAGTTTTAGGGTGTGTACATGGATTTCTTCAGCACCAAATCACCAATAAAACACTATCTTTTACATGACGTTTTACTATGTTTAATGCGGCCCCTCCAATAATCAAAATTCATGCATATTAATTCTTCATCAGATCTATGTCACTGCTTGTTAGCCATTCTTTTAACAAATTTGCAGATCATTCTGGGTCTTGTCTGAAAATTAGAGATAACTTTAAACGTCAAATGAAGTAGAAGTAAAATAAACCAACATATTATGCCCCTCCCAGAATCCTCAAGTCCACGATTCTTCACTAGAACAGTGGATCCTGAGATACTGTGGAACACGGGGAAGATGTGTTGCAGTACAGATCGCAAAAGACGTCGTATAGAGAGTTGCGCAAACATTGTGTGGCTCTGCTGGAAGGCAATCTAAATCCCAAAAGGTTGGCTCCTTCACAACCAGGTCAGATGTCTGACAAATCAACAGATGAAGCAAGTGGACCTTTCCAGAGTGTCAAATAGCAGAGTACAAATTGAACGGTCTTTGTGGTGCCACTGCAGCTTAGTATAGGGACTGAGAGAAAAAGTCTGGCTGGAACTGAGCTGCCTTGGTGCTACTTGTGTCCAGAAACACAGAGTACACACAGATATTTGAGACAGTCTTGCATAAAACCTGTTTGCCCTGCAGAGTTTATTAATTTCTCATTCAGCTGTGCAAAAACATCTGTATTACTTTCCATATAGGCTGTGAAATGACCAAGAAAACAATCCTTCGCTTCTCTGGGAAAGACCCAACTTCCTTTCCCCAAAATGGTGCAATGCCCCTGCTTCGGGGGATATTGCACTATCACTCTCCTTCTGTTGAGACATATGACTACAAACCTGCTCCTCTCACAAGGAGATAAATGTTTCCTTTCAATCACAGTAAACTGTCTGTCAGCTCTCTGTGTCAGCTCATAGTAGTTCATTGTATATTTTGTACTGAATTGTATTTTTGCACGAAATTTTCTTGTCTTGTTTAAAATTGAAAACAAAACCAAAAGAAAGCACTGAAGAACCAGAGGAAAATCACTAAGCTGTTTGAATACTATGGTGTCTTGTTTCCATTAGTAGCTGCATTTTACAAATAGCTGAACACCTGTACTGAGGAGCACATCAGCTATCAGGACATACCTGTAAACAGTTGTTAGTTGGTTCTTCTGAGCCTTAACTTCTCTGAAGCTCTCTGGACTTGGCCACTCTGGAAAACAAAGGACAATTTCTCATTTTGCATCTTTGTTATGCTTGACTGTTCCTCCAACAGTTCCTGCACTGCTGTGACTGGGCCACTGCTCACTCCTGAGTATCCTTCTGCCATTCCTGGCATCACATTTCCTCACTAACTATTCACAACTGATTCACTTAATTACCACTCTTATCACCTACAGTGTTACCACCTCTGCTGTTTCTGCTTCAAATCTGTCATTAGAGAAATCTTATGCTTTTATGTCATACTTCCTTACCTTGTTACTGTGCTTCCACCCTCCCTTTTTGGAAGTTTGTCTTAAATGTAAAATTTTCTTTCAAGGAAATTCAAATAGGTATAATATACTGCAGGTATTTGATGGGTGATGGGGCTGCAGATTTTGATGATTACATTAACAACTGATTTAATCTCTCCTGCTTGAAATCGTAACAAACCAAAGAGTGAGCAGTCAAAATGTTGTGGTTTGGTGCTTATTACATATTTGTAATACCAAATATATTGAGTAATTTCAGAATGGAGATTATTAATGCAAAATGATATATTGAAACATGTAGTCTACAGTAACCAGCAGATTATTTGCCATACAACTGTGCAGTATTTCTAGGCTGGGGTGCAGAATCCTCTTTTGCTGTCAAGGTAAAAGGTCTGAAAACAGCAAAAATCTGACCAGTGATCCAATGGCACATACTGATCAGTATAATGGTAATTCCATCCAACCAGAACCTCCTTTTGACCTTGACTTTAAGAAGAAAGATAGAACAGAAACATAGAGAGGTGATGGTTTTCACCCAGCAGAAAACTACTGGCTTTGAGGGTGCGGTGGAAGGGGGATTTTGCCATCTTCATGCACACTGACGGCTTATTTACTCTATGCAATAATATCTAGACAACAGAATGATCCAAACCACTCAAACAGCTCCTGTGATCTGCTGCTGAGTTAATCCATTTTTACTTTCACCTTTCTTGCAATGCAAAGAGCTAACAAGATGATTTAAATTTTGGTGCTCTACAGCCAGCTTTTTTATAGAAATAGAATGGGAAAACATCTGACAGCACAAAACACAACTGTGGTGCTATCTGTAAGCACACAGAACAGTCTGGTAAAGAGTAGAGATGCTGAGATGTTCTACAGCCTTTTTCAAGTTCTAGGTTTTGTACATCCTAATCTGGATTGGAATCAATAATAATTGGGACATAAGGTCAGGGAGAATAAGGGACATACCTACAATACTGTATGCTATATCTGGAAAAAAAGGCCCAAATATTTGATAAAAGAATCTTTTTATGAGTGGGATTTTAGACACCAGTCATCCAGTACGGGGTAAAAAATGACTTTATGCACTAGAGTTGTGTAAAATGGCTGCACGCTTTGATCCTTGGGTCAGGATCCTCACAGATCTGGAAAAAATGAATGACAATGAGAAGAAAACCTATCAACAGTCGCCTGCACCCTCACTTTCTGCATATATCAGACAATATGCAAAAGAGAGAGAATCAAGGGAAAGGCATAGAGAAGTCTTTCAAATAGAGATCCCTGACCCTGTTTTTCAGTAAGATCTGTGAAACTTTCTTTTGGACCTCAGAGCAAATGAACTTCTTGCAACTGCTACTTAAAAAACCTCTGACCTGAGCCAATTGCTTGGCTGAAGAGACTCCCAAGCTCTGATGAATGTGTTCATTCCGAGTGTTCTCATCATCGGAGGAGAATATAATTGTGTATATCTGACACACTCCTGATACCCCATGCCCAATCTCTAAAGAAACAAATGAGAGTTGGTGAGTGATCATTTGCTGGGAAAGTGACATTCTGACAAGCGGACTGTATAAAGCCACAGCTGCAGGGCCCAGAGATGAAGCCAGGCGTTAGATGTTATGGATACACACAGCTTCACATGCTCCATCAGAGACTGGAGGTTTATAACGTGACAGGCCGTCACGTTGGATGGACGGTGGTGAGAGGAGCTGTTTAGACAGAAATAAGTCTTTACATAGGACAGTGTGTGATTGTCCGAGTGAACTCTGTGGACTGAGCCAAACAAGACATGATTTTTTAGGACTGTAGCACAACCAGCCCCAAATGTGTGAGTAACAGCAATTAGGGCTCAATTTGCTGAGCTAAAAAACCCCATAAAACTACTTGAATACTTATCATACATAATTTGAAATTGCTATACGAGTCATTCAAAACTTCCTAATCCTATTTTTCAATAAAAGTCATTCTTCAAAGGTTACAGTTTCCATTAAAGGGAGTTGCACTCAAATTCTTAATATGGTAGTGAGACAACACATAACAGTTAAAGAAGTCAACAGAAATCCTTATGTTATTGGAGCATTATCTAACTAATTATCTATGCATTTCAAGCATTATTATTGGTATTTCAGTGCTTTTTACAGAAATTCTGATCAAAACCACCTAAAATTTAACCTGCATTTTCAAAATCCCAATCCAGTGTCAATATTAATCTTTAGAACAGACCTCTCATATTCATTAAAGATATAAGTAATAGTGATAAAAATTACCATTTCATGTGTTACTCTTCTAGATATCTTTAACAGATTTATAGGCAATCTAACTCATAAATGGAATCAGGCTCTGAACAAAGTCAGGGACATTGCTTCATTCAGGTAGATTTTTTACCTTAGCATTCTGGTTCTGATACAAATCTTGTTTAAAAAAGACCAAAAAAGAGAAAGTACTCAGAACAGAGGTATTATAATTGTTAGAATTTTCTTCAAATACAGTTATCTTGTACTGTATTTTCTTCATCATTAAAATATCCCTGGAAAAAAACAAATAACGTTTTTCTTGGAAGTGTCTTCAGAAAACTGATTTCTAGAATCATGTGAAGACATCTGCATTCAGTATGTAACAGATATTTATTTGCATCATTCTGAAAATGTTCTACATTACTAATGTATTTTAAACATAACGACCCCTCCTCAAACCTGTGCAGTGAATTATGAAATGATCCAGCAGAGGGACCCCTTCAGTTAAAAATTAAAATTCACCTGCGAATCAACCCTTGAATCAAAACCCAGGAGAGCTTTATTTAAGCACACAGTCCTAGGTAGTGCCTAAATTTGTAAGATCACACAAAGTGCAGTGCCATTTCTGACATAAGGCAGAGAGGTTTAAAACATAAGAATAAATTCCCTCTTTGAGTTCATACATTTCCAGTAAAAATATGTATAAGCTTACTTTGCTACGTGGTATTTTAAGAATACCATTCAATCACATATTATTTGGGCTGACTGGTACCACTGTCCCCAAGTTGCTAAATGACACTTTGTCATTATTAGAGGTAACGAAATTACCTAGATAAAGTGTAAGTTGTTACCTGCGAGTAAAATAGAAAATAGCGCTATAGGAGGAGTAGAAATTAACATTAAAAATGTCTCTTCCTTATTTAAGCCATTGCATTCCTTTGAATCACACAGGATGTCCATCAGAATTTGACCAGATGAAAACAATCTCAAACCAAAGTAGCACAGAATAAATGTCTGAATTTATAAAGCATCCCATAATGTTGGAATTGAAGCATGCTGGTGACTGGTACTGAAATATACATATTTAGAAAGCATGGTTCTAAACAACACTTCCTAAATCTACCTTTAATTTGAAGGGAAATTTTATCAGGGAATGTATCTTTTGTAACAGTTGCCATGGCAGCTTATCTAGTTAGGTCATTGTTGAAACAATTTTTCACAATCCAGGAACTTGGTATTTCATAACTTTTTGTATTTTTTATCCTTAGATTTTGTGAACTCCTAGGATATTATTTCTATTTATTTATAACTGATGAAACCTGTGTAACCAATGCTTATTCACACTGCAGTATGACTAAACCCCATGCTTCTAGAACATTTATTCTAAAAAAAAATTGCAAGCAGTGAAATTCTTCTAATGCAGATTCAGAAAAGACCTATTGTGCTGTGTTTCATAGTGCTTTACAACGTTCTAAGGTGTTTATTACATGTAAAATACTACCTTACACTGTGGGCCATAACGTAGCTATGGTATTGCAGCAAGACTGGAAAGTAAATCAGGTTCCCCCTACTACAAATTTAACTGGCTTGTATTTCTTTGATATGTACTAACAATACCCAGATATGGTTTTGACACACAAAATAGCTGTGGGGAAAAGCATTTTGTTTTATAATCACTATTACTGTTTCATAAATCAGGTTATTTACACGTAAAAGATAGTCCGGAATCTGTAAGCCCCTTACGTCTTGTTCATTAACAGGCAACATTCACAATCCAGCAACTGACTGTTATTAGAAAGGACACTGATGGCAGACTTATCTCTAAATCTATTTATTAAGGATGATATAAAAAGACCCATTTTTCTGAATGTAACAGTGATATTATAATAACAGCAAGGAAGCCATTTCCCCACACACAACATAATACTTTCACTGTACCCTTTGTCTAAAAATTCCTATCCTTCCTCATCAGACTGACTTGAGCCTGCCTTCCTTCCTTCCTCCAATTCCCTCATGTTATCTTAGTAACTCAAGTTCTCCTTTAAACATTCTTACACTTGCGTGGTCTTGCAGCATAAAGTGATTGTCAGGATGTCAGCATAAAGTGACTTTTATTTTTGCATTTTTTCATCGATTTTGATGTACAAATTCACTTAGGGTTAAAAAAAAAAAACATTTGGGGAAATATGTTTTTAATTAAGTATGCCAAGATGATGGAGAAGTTTATAAGTGTATCAGAATAGCAACACGGGAAATAACAGAAAAGTTTGCAGAGAATTATTTTATGACAGGACAGTACTGATAATTTTTCACGATAAAATATTCATTTAGTGTTTCTACAAAGGGGTCAACTTAAACATTAAAAATAAATGCTCTTCTCTATTCGCAGCCTATCTCGATCTCTAATTTTCACACTCTAACACTTTTTGGGTTCTCCTTTTCGCAAGCACTGCTGGGAAGAAATGAAACCCAGTTCTATCTACTAATACATACACAGGATTTTTTTTTCCACATAAGCAATGTGATGATAACGATCACACTGAAGACATATGGCAGATGCTAATTTCTACCCAGCTGACACACAGCAAGTTTTTGATCACCATGTAGGGAGAGAATACAACAACTTGCGAGTTCAAAAGCGTCATTGGGTGACCTGATTTTGCTGGGCAGAAAGAGTGTGGTCAGCAAAACTAGAAAGAAACGAAAGGTATGCGATTATTTTTCCTGTCTTCTCAAACCTGCCTGAGTCTCTGAGTATTTCTACAGACCTTTCTTACCTCATACATATACAGATAGGTAAGTAAGAGTATATATATATATATAATCTCAACATCTAGGTAACTATATATACATAACTATACATAGTAGAATCTCCACCCACGTTTCTAATTCTTGAAGTTTTATAGCACTTACACAGTAACAGTAGCTAAATTCTTAGCATCTCAGGATTACAGAAACTCCTTGCTAGCCATTTAAAGATGCTACATTTCTGGAGTGCACAGTTAAGAGAAAGGGAGGAAAATATAAATTCAGAACTACAGGTCTATCAAAATACTTCTCCTGTCTAATGGCAAAAGATTTTTTGACAGCTCAGCTGGAGAGATGCACTTGCTATAAATTATTTTCAATAGTAATGCTTGACTTTTTTTTTTATTTCAATGGCATTTATTTTTCCCCAAAGCAATTTCAACTATCACATTACATACCTTTTATTTAATTTAAAATCAATAAAACAATGGCATATACCCTTGCTATTCAAAAGTGATATTTCTCCTTCATTTTTATAGCACACAAACCAAACAAAAATCAATACTTTATCTTTCTACACTTGAATAAAAGGTGTAATAAAGCAGCAGGCTCACAGTGCTGTATAATATTGATTATAGAGTCTTTCAAGATAAATTACTGAGATTTAAAAATAATTCTCAGTAAGACAGCACTACAGGTTTTTTTAATCTGTTGCCATGACTGTTTGGGGAAATATGTGCATGACTATATGAGCTAGAATATATTATACTATGTGTAATTCCTTTTAACACTCTTCAATGAAAAATGTACTCACAGACCACATTTAAAAGCAAATGTTTTACATTTCTTCAATTGGGGAAAATGATGCAAGTTTCATGATTACATTCACTGATGACAGTCCAATATTCACACAATGTATGGCAAGTCATATCTCACAGCACAGATTAGCATTCATATGGAGTCAAATCGTGGTTATTAGCAGAAGAGAAATTTAGAAATACGAAAAAATGTTATTCTGAAGGCATTACTTCTTTTTTAGAAACAAAAAACCCCCAACTTTTCAAGATATTCTTTTTTTTCTGTAAATGACAGCACAGTCAAGATCTCCACATTTTGTAAAAAAATTTAGGCTAACCAATATTTATGCATCAGGTTAAAGGGCAACCTTTCATAAGTTGTCTTGAAAGGACCGCTTTAACAGATTTTTAAACTTGAAGTTCATTCCAATATGGATGCAGTCCGCTTACCCATTTTATTTTCACAGTAAAACTCTAACAAATTGTTAGCTGCCACTGAAACTTGCACATAAAAACCTAAATTTTAAACATTGTAAGTCCAAAGTTATTAAACAATTTGTCTCAGAGGACAACGCCCCTATACAGAAAATGGTTTTAGCAGACTGGAAGAGGTGGTATATTGCTGAATATTGTTTTGTAAATAAAAGAAAGCTGTTATCAAACAACCTCGCTATAATCCATCTTAATGTGTTCTCTGGTCTCCTAAAGTAATAATTGCTCACCAGTGTTGCAGTATAAAATATGTAACATTACACCATATGCTTTATCTTGATCCCCAAAGGACATTCTTAGTTTACAAAAAAATAAGTCCAGCTGTAACTCTCAAAAATTGTTATTATTTAGCTTGCAACTATCTTGTAGCAAATCTGTCTATCATTTCAAGGAGGCTTAAGCTTTCTAGAGAAATTTGCTACAGTATTTAGTAATTTTACTTGAAAACTGGTTTCTTCCACATACACAGGGTACTGTTGAACTTTGCACTATGTCCCATGGTTAAAGAATTCTTTTCCTAGATAGATTATTTCATAATGTGACAATGGCAAAACCTGGCCTACAGTTTCCGTGCTAATCACTCTATAAACTTGGAGTTCAAGTAACTTTTCTTGCTAATTTCTCTGAGATCAGCACTGCCAACTATTTTGAAAAACATTATCATTTGATTCAAGGGCATCATGAGCACTGATCTCAGGACTGGTAGTGGTGGCACAGCAGTCAGGGAACTGCCATGTGAGATGGCTTGACGGACACACCAGCTACAAGGAATCATTTTCTTCTGCAAAGCTCAGCAGTGCATGCAAAGAGTGTCCATGAAAGGAGTAAGAAGCTATGCAATGACATTTTCCACTTTAGCTAGCTGCAAGCTAACTCCCCCAGACACAGATGTCATCATAATATTCTGAAGTGCAATGTAACGTGCAAATGCTACTCTGACAGAAAACTTTATGTTCTACCAAGATTTTAACATTTCTTCAAGGTTTTCTCTCAGCAGTGAAAGTGGGTTCGATTCAGATCAGGATTCCTTAAGTCAAAATCCAAAAGCTTACTCAGTTTTTCCTGGCAAATGTAAAGACTATGTTAAAAAATAGCCAAAATATATAACCTCCAGAAGGTGAGAGTTTAATAAAACTCTATTCTGCTTTGAGACTTATATTTAAGTTGACATCAAATGAAGGAAGGCATAATCAAATTTTCCAGATTTCTGGAAGATCAAAATTTGAAGGAAAAAAAAAAATCAACAGAATTTAGATATCTAAATCCCAATTCTGAAACTCAATAATATATGGAATCTAACAGAAACAATAAGAAGGAGTTTATGTTCTTGATTTTAATGCAACAGGAAGTAAGGAATCTAAGTGTGTGGTGGATTATTTATTCTTTTCCAATATAGCATGTGATTAAGAATAGTATTTACAGGAAGTTTCATTCTTTGTTATCACTGTTGGCTCCTGACTTCAAAAGTAAAGATAGAAATAATCTCCATATTTAAATAAATGAAAACTGAGGGAGATGGACCACATAGCCAGCCATGCTGATTTCCAGGAATTTTCTGTTGCAAAATTCAGTTTTCACATGAAACTTCAGAATGAAAGATGAAAAGAAGGATTCCTCACCTCTCTAGGCTTTTGGATGCAATTTTAGGAAAAAGCCAATTGTAAGTTCCAGTAAACTTTTATAGTCCTTTTTTGTGTCTAATAATCTGGCACCCTAAGCCTGACAAATGGTTATCTGCTTTTCTTTTTTGCTATTTGCTTCACAGAAAGTAGAAATGAAATTCAAGGCTGTATGCATCTTTCTCACCTGGCTACGTTGATCCAAAAGACATTTAAGTAAACAGATTAAAAAACTCAGAGATACACACAGTATTTGATCACATTTCTATTTAAATCACCTCAGCTTCTGAAAACACACAAACAAACAACACCACACTGTACTTTACACAGTTTACTAGTCTTACAAGCCCTCATATAGGAAGCAAGGGAAAAGGACGATTGTATTCTCACGGAAAAATTTAATCACGAGTGGTAATGCTAGAATTTCTATGGCTCAGATGGTATTGAAGAGATCAAAACTAGTTGGATAAATTTTGACATAACTGTATCCTGTTGGAACATGCTTCCAATCAAACTGGAAGCATGCAATAAAAAATTAAGTGGAATTTTCTTTCTGACAGCATCCTGTTTCAGCGTTTTCCAGTTTAACTATCTCCATTGTTAGTTCCAAATTTGCCACTGATTTTTTAATTCAGTATTGTAGGATCAGTTAAAAGATTAAATTAAAACTGAATTAAAATTAAAATTAAAATAAGTTAGTCCCCAAAGAATAGTAAGGTAATACCTTCTGGATATTACATATTTAGAGGCTGGAGAATTTCCTGCAATCCTAAGTAACACACAATAGTAGTAGGCAGACATGACACAATCTTGAGGCTACATGTGCAGAAAGCAGAAAGTAGAGACCTCAGGAAATGATCCTTGGCAAAGGCGCTGTTCAATGGAGATGCTGGAGGAAGTTAAACGGAAAACATTTATCAGAAATTTCCGTCCAGAGAGGAGATACGCTGTTTTAGGGAAAAATGCAAATATTACTCAGCAGACCAAGGTCAAAGGAAATAGGAAATGGGCTACAGAGTTCTCTGAAGTCATGTCACTGAAGTGCGAGAAAACATTCTCGTTTTTCTTTTATTTTAAAGCCTTCCACAACTCAAGATCCTTTTGCAGCATTGTGCCCTTATCTGAAAGTTGGCTACTTCCAATTCACACTTCTTAAAGGTAGGAGAAAAAAGCTTAATTTGGTTCCTATCTTGACCTATCATTTGCATGTTTATTATTTAAGCCTTTGGAATAACTCATAGGAAAACCACAAGCTTATCACGGAAACAATACATCTTAGAAACTTCGTAACCGTTGATTGTTCTGTTTCTTACTGCCTGCTGAGAAACACGGATGATTCAGTCAAAATCTTTTAGGAGACTCTCTAGATAAAAGGGCAGAGAACACCTCTGTGATGGGTGTCACCTCTGTGCCCCCCGGCGCTGGGACCAGGGGTGGAGCAGCCCTTTTGGTGGCCGATGCAGAGAAGAGGAAACATACTCCTCATCTGCAACACTGAACTTGTATGTGGGGAGAGAAAGAGATCATGCTTGGCACTCATCATTTTTAACCTTGAAATACTTGACTAAGGCACTAAAAATCAAGAATGCCCTAATTACAATGGTATATTTTAAGAATATATAGATTATGGTCAACTTCCAAAGAAATTCAACCTCATTAATTATTTAAATTACAGGTAATAAATCTGCTTGCATGACTGAAGACAAAATACATGCTTACTAACGTTTAACTATTGATATTTTTATCATAATATTATTGCTCAAATGAACACAGCAGTAAGTACTTCTGAAAGGTAAAAATTAATGTTAGAGATCATAGCCGTTGCAATTAGAGCCGCATTATCTTTAGGACTCCGGTAGCCTAGAATTATTATTCAATAAAATATTACGAGAAATTGTAGTATTGCCCTCAGTTCGACAGATGCTTTCCAGGCTTATATGAAAACACAGTAGGAAAGAGAGAGAAGTACATGGAATATTCACACTATTTAATTCCAGATACCAATAACATGAAACAAAACTCTCTAGATGCCTCAGCAGAAAAAGAGAGGCTGCTCCAGAGAGTGATTTAGGGCAATTAAATTATGCCAGTCGTTCTGAATTGCACTCAAAAGGCTCATAAAGCTAGGCAAAATGAATATGTCCTGCAATGTCTGGTATGGAGAGTAGATAAAAAATAGCAAGCCAGGAAGAAGTAACACACTAGGAAAATAATCAGTATGATTGCAGTCTTTTACTCTATTGGGTCTTGTCTTCAGATACCTGCTCTTTTGCCTCCATTGTTCATGCTCCTATCTTTTCCCTCACACTACTTTCTGGTTTAAACTACAGTACCATGTGTTCCTCACCATTTCCTTAATTTATAACAACAATAAATAAATGACTTCATCAAGGAGGATTCAGCTAGACAGTGTACACACATGCTTAGATGCTTACAGCACTTCTGAAGTAGGCTTTAATTTATTGTATATGAACAGAGGAAGTGGATCTTTCTAAAGCATCTCCTCAGTGAGGAAAAAACACTGTAAATGTATCTCATTCATAAAGTGTGATAACATCAAGAATACTAAAATGACCATGGTTAACGCAGGTAAATGTGACAGTAAAATAGTGGGAATGCAACAGAATTGAAGAGCAGGACACAAGTAGAGAGCAAATTACTCTTGGTTTTGTTGAAGGGAGAAGGACAGAGAAACGACACAAATTAGTTGGGAGATATGATCACATCAGAAAACATTCAAGATGTTCTCAGCAGCTTTGTTTTTATTTCTGTAATTCATTACGCTTCACTTGGTGTTACTGGGAGGCCTGTGAGGGGTTCCCCAAGTCGTATGGTCGGATCTCTGCATGTGTCCCTGGCTCCAAGACACACGTCCTGGTGACATCTCCAAAGCAGAACTGAGAGCCCTGCAGCCTCAAACCTGCCCATTGTGCACACCAGGGGACTGGCTGGAGTGTTACAGCAAGGGCTTTTTTTCCAAGTGTTCCTTTCAAAGGAAACCCGAGCTCACAATGGAGCGGGGCATCGTGGGGTTTGCTCCCGTGCGGAAGCAGGATGTGGCAGACCACGCCTGGAGAGCATTGAGAGCTGCTCAACAGCTTGGGCTCAGCCTGTATTGCCAACACATTCCAGAGTTCCACCACATCCATAAATGAAAAGGTTGCTGAAGTAATCCATATAATGCACTTTATTTTTATTAATAGATAAGTCAAATGGAGGAGGAGGAGTTAAAAAAGAGAGAGACTTTTTACATGAATGAAGTAATCAAGTTACTTCCAAGTTTCATGATGTTTATATATAATTAGATGGTTGTATGTTTTTTCAAACCCTGGATATCTTACAGCTATGTAGGTAGTGATGACAGCTAACTGTTCATATGCCCATGTGAAGTGAGATGCCAGATTCAGATCAGTTTCTCTAGGAGAGTTCATTTAAAAAAACCCACCACCTTGCTGGTAGTGTCAATAAAAAACACTAATCTTGCCTAATTCTCTTATGCTGACCCCCATTGGATGAGGTTTGGGGAACAAGTCTGGGAATATCCAAGGGATGAGGAAATTACTAATCTCCTTACTTGTCCTATAAATACTCCAAGGATAACCGTAAGGTTTAGGTTCAATTTTAAGAACCACAGACCAGTGGTTTGTTTTTAAACAGTTATTATTTCTATAGTTAATTTTTGGTAAATATATTGTACCACCTAGTGAAAAACACACGGTATATTTATTGCTTTTTAGTCCTGTGATTAAGAAATAGATTTATCTATTTTTGTTACAATCTGAACAATTTCAGACCGTAACGAAAATATATTGCCTTTAGTCACACTTAGAACTTCACTGTCAAAAAACTAACAAAAAATTTCCCCTCAGAAAACACTCAGTATAGAGCAAGATACTGCTTCATTTTAAGTACCAGTTTCTGCAAATACCATATGTAATAAGCCTTCTGTATTCATATGAGCACCCTGAGGCAGGAAAACAAGAACTGAGTAACTACGTGTCCCCAGCTCTTGGGGAACTGACCATTTGCCATTTGGAAAATGCCAGTTAACACAACTCCAGCCATGCAAAGCAAGGTCCCTTAACACTGTTCTGACAAGACATAGTTGATTTAAACCTGGATAAAGTCAAATACGCACTCTGTAAGTACAGAAGCTCAAAAAAAGCCAGTGATGCCAAGATATGTGAAACGACTGAATCTACAGATGTCCATTTTGGAGAACAAAAAAGGTTACTTCTGTGGCACAGAAGACATGAATAATCTCTACATAAAAGACATATATGTGACATGCAGCTGTTAAAAAATTGCATATTAAAACTCCTTTTACAATATGGTGCTATCCTATACTAGTACTAAATAAACAACCCAGAAAACATCATCCTAAAAATCACACAATCTAAACTGTGCAACATTTGCATGTTTACTCAGAAAAGGAACAGGATTGTCTACTTTTGTTCCTTTAAGACAATATGAAGCCTTTATGTAAAACCTTGTTTATTACATGCTGGATAATTATCTTGTAAAATAATAAGACAGCCTCAATTTTGCTCCATTAGCTGAAGATACTATAAATTACATGGAAAATGTCCAAGGAACAATAGTAACTAGTAACACCACCCCTTGGTGGTGTTTTTTGCTTTTTCCCTGCCCCCCGCCCTCTCTCTGCTGCATATTCAGTGTAGAGAATTTTTAGACAGAAAGGCTCCCACATTTAGCTCACAGACTGAAGTGTAAATACCCAGGAGGGGAAATCATTTCCATCAAAGTCTATATGTCATATTATATTTATAACCAGATCCAAGTGTATGATGATTGGTATAACATAATCTAGATCAGGCTCACTGAACAAGGTCAATGGGATGGAAGAATTGGCATCCCTCTCACTTTCTCTTACCACAGAATATATATGTGCATCTGTTACAGCAGCAGATAGTCTGGTTGACACTGTCATTTTTTCCTGTATGCAAATCCAACATAGCACCTTCTCTCAAACACTCTGGAGCGTATACTACAAATAACTCTGTACTATAAATAACCTGCAAAAATATACGCCAAAACAATTTCACTGTCTTAAGGCAGCAGTCTGCTTAGTTTTGATGAAACTCTAGGAATTCTTAAATATATGACATTCTCTGAACTGAGCAGTGGGCTGATTTTACTCTGTAACTCAACTTAAAGATAGCTAGTGCTGGATCAGTACAAATAAAATAAGCAGACAAAGGATGATTAAAGATTACAGCATTTTTAAGGCTCTTTGTAAACTTTACTGTTAAACAATAACAATATTGATAAATGAGTGGATCCAAAAGTCACTGAGAAATGGATAAAACTCCATTGACTCTAGCAATCCTGAGGGTCTTGTTTCTTCAGGCAGCCCTGGATAGTCACAGTGTATTTCATGGATCCTTGCAATTACGTGTGTAAAAATTTAGAATCACAGAATAATTCAGGCTTGGAGAGTCCTTTGCAGGTCCTGGTCCACCTAGCCCAACCTTTCCATTAAAGCAGGGTCTACTATGAAAACAGCTAGAATTAAGTTTTAATAAAATAAAATATAGAAAGATGTGAAAATAACAGAAAAAAGATGACTTTGGAATAGATACTTACACATCAGATTTTCAATTAGCAACCTTAATAATCTCTGGCACACATTTAACAAAATTAGGGACAAGAATGCTTTCTCCAAAAAGACTGAAGTGGTTTGTTTGTGTTTTTTTTTTTTTTTTTTTTTCCCCACTATTTATTTGTACAGTTTATGAGCATAAGAATTGTAAAAGAGAATGAACAGTCTACCTGGCCTTGCAGTCTTAGAGAGGAAAGCAATGTGGTATCACATGGTTGAGACTGAGGTACCTGCCTCATTCTCTATATTGGTCTTGCAGAATCTTTCCTTCTTGCTAGCTGCTCCTCAATGGGAACACGGAGCTTGCACAGGAGCAGAGAAAGAGTAGAGAGGTGGGACGGGAACCTAACACTGCCTGCACACTTCACAGTTTTACCAGCTTCTGACAAAAGTAAAACCATTTGGTGTGACTGAAGTGAACAGAGATAATGAGAGGAATTGGCAATGACTATTTAACTGTGTGACAGTGTTAGGAAAAAGAAATACTGTAAAGTTCAGCAGAGGTAGAAAACATGTAAGAAATTCTGCATAACCCTAGAAAGTGTCTGGAGACTTTTTTTGAAAAATGTTTATCACTACTTTTTCAGAAATTTTGTTCTTTGCTGACAACAATATTTTTACTGTTTAGAGCATGGCATTTATTTTTCACCTTTTACTCAGTTATTCCGAGTTACTATTATGAGTTATTCTAAGTTATTCATATTTGGTTGTTTATTCATTTTTTAAGTACAGTCT
Organism: Pampusana beccarii; assembly: GCA_013399365.1. Classification (NCBI taxonomy): domain Eukaryota; kingdom Metazoa; phylum Chordata; class Aves; order Columbiformes; family Columbidae; genus Pampusana; species Pampusana beccarii. The sequence continues at coordinate 1,058,176 of VWYH01009373.1, forward strand.
TTCAGTAAATGTTAAGAATTTTGATATATTGCTCTGCTTCCTAAGTACATATCCAGTACAAAACCTTTGTTAAAGAAAGAAAAAGCTACATGGCTTTAGAGAACAGCAGATCAAAGCTGCTTGTGAGAAGGAACAGTATCTTAATAAGAGAACAGGGATTGCTTTCCAAAGGCCAGCCTTAATCCTTTAATATAAAATTCATATATGGAAGTAAACTCAGGCCATGCTTCAAATAAGTTATTTCAGCAATTAAGTTATGAAGTATAACTTCAGTATTTGTCTAAAAATACTAAGCACATGACCATAAAAAGCTTAGAACTGAGTTCCTTTAAATCCTAAGGCATTATGGAGCATTATTTGAGACAGTCAGAAAAAAGGGCCTTGAAAATGAATGCATTATTGCTGACACAGTTTGACAGATATTTTTTGTTTAATATACCAACTTTAAATAATTATTTTTTGAACTGTGGCTTTGCTAGAAAAGCTGTACACAAATTGAGATCTCTAGCTATGCATAGTGCAAGAGCTCATTTATTCGGTCATAAACATTTTCAAGACTTATATATAAAGACATAATGGTAGAACTGGAAAACATGGGCAATAAACCTACTATTTGCCTCCATGTCTGTTCTTAGTAGCATAAAATCTCCTGCAAGAACAGAGATCAAATACAGAAAATATGCCATGATGTAACCTATTAAAGATACTAAATGCTTTGACAGTAAGTTATGAAAAATTGTCCTTGGCTCTTGGATACTTTTTTCGTACTGTATGTGCAGACTTAAACTAATCTTCCACTGCTTTTCACTACCTGCAATTGTTTTACACCCAGGCTTCTTTATCTATAGGTTCTTCCCATTGAGAACTTAGCTGGTGTTATTTAGTCAGACAATTATGTTGATAAGATTTTACTGGTAAAGTGTCTCATCTCAGAATTTTGAAAGTTGGTCGCAGTGTGTGCTTACTCTCTGTAAGGTAAAGAGCACAATCCTTTAACAGCCTTTAGTACTTGGCTTTATGCATCCAAAGCCAGATAAAAATGATATTAATTGAGAGAAGATAAAAATGTAGCTATGTTTCCTTATTCGATAAAAGACATCAGTAGAAGGAATCTACTTTATATGAAATTTACTTCTTCACTATATTTTAGAGTTTGGAAACATCTTCATAAAGAAGGGAGATATTCAAGACCTGTATTGTTTAACTAGATACTGACAATTATTTTGCTGGTATCTGTTACTGAACTGCTAACAGAGAACGAGTTTCCAAGAGGAATCAAATAGTTGGAGGCCTTATTTGAAATTATAAGAAATAAGAAGTCAGCCATTTAAGGATTCTATAAAATTTCCCTCCATGTAAACATAACAGTGATTCTTCTTTTAAACATATTTTGTTTCAAGCAGTATTTCCTAGATAAGAAATAATAATTATACATCTTTAATCTGTTTCATTCATCTGCTCCTATAGTTAATTTCTCCTTCAGCTTTTTAATTGACTGTCAGTACTGTTCATGCTGTGGGAAGCGTTAAGTCACAACAGATTCATAAATGTTACAACTGTATTTTAAGAGGGACCAGTAGGCCTGTTATTATCATTATTATGTTGTTGTAGTGGCAAAAGAGCTAGCTTATCTTTAAATGGATTTGTTCAGTTTGGAAAACTCATTGTTTAGAAACAACCTATTTTAATGTCTTTGTGAAACATAAAGCAGACCTAGGAAAGAGCAGCATTCTTATGAAACCATTACCGTGTGTCCCATGGTTCCCCTCATCTCGTTTGCGCCGTGCTCCGAGTTCATTACCATCACCCAGAATTAATGTGCTCTGTTCTGCTGAACTCACAACACAATATGCTGCACACAAAGCTCTGTGAACAGCTCATGGCTCAGCTACAATAATCAATCCAGCCTTTCAGCTGCTCCGTGTTTGCAGCATAAACACAACCCGACTGTCCCCTTGCCCTTGCTTTGCCAAAGGATTGTCGAGCATCGATACAACAATATCTTCTAAACCTCAGCCTGCTCCTTGGAGATCTTTTTCCCTAAAACATGCTCCTGCTTTTCTGTGAGCTGTCAGGGTTTCTGTTCTGCCTCCAACCTGGCCTATTTTTAAAAGCCAAGCACAAGTCTGTGTCTCATGCTTCAGCAGACCTTCGTGGTTTTTCAAGTCATTGCTGCACAAGTGTCCTGTCTCCAGCAGGCCGCACAACTGCTTCCTGACAGCTCGTTTGTAAGAATTCTCTACTTCCTCCGATTTTTTCTCAGCACCTTGGTACATTTATTTCTTAACTGATTGCATTACTGTGTAATACAGACACTTCAAACAAACAAACAAAATGTTTAGTTAGAAAGACTTATTTTCCCCCAAATCTTATGCAACAAACAGTATTACTGTGCTGAAGGAAAGTGCAAACCTGGCAATAACTTACTTACAACTTATTATCCACTAGCATTACACTCCTTTGAACGTAGAATGATTAACCTAAAATGTGTTCGAATAACCTGCTACTTCTATTATATTTTCATAATATAACTAATATTTTTGGAAAAAAAAACTTCTCAAAATGCAATATATATCCATTTCACTTATATAAAGGACTTCTAGAACCTAAGACAAGATTTTGTATTTGTTTGAAAGGCATTTGCATTATTTAAAAAACATCAACAGCTACAATATAATTTTAATGTGTTTTAAAAAAACCTCCAAGTTGATCTCACAGTTTTTCCTATTTATAACATCACATAATTCTCAAGAAACTGGGCTTATAAAAAGGGTACAGTTATTAAAGCCTCTGCAGGTTATTCTATAGAAATGCACAGTACAGCTAAAATCTGTTTTTGACTGTCAGTGGAATTAAACCAAGAGTACAGTTTGCTTCCCTGCTGCAAATACTAACAAATGGGTACAAGAGATGTACTCTCTTTTTTTTTTTTTCTTTTTTTCCATTTTATCTCTGTTTTATCCATTTTAAAATGAAATGTCCACCTCTGGTCTTTTTCTTTGGAACATACTGGGCTACTGACACACTTTCTCCTTAAACACTAATGAGCCTGTGAAATATTTCAGTGCTACAAATGCTGCAGAATGAGCTTTATGACAACCTAGTGAAAACCCAGAGCCATTCAGTCATTACATCTCCCAGAGGACTTCTGTCCACTGTTTCCGTCAGCTTCAACCTCAGCAAACATCCAGCTGCCCTGCCAGGGGGTGGGCAGAGCTGCAAATGGAGCTCCAGGAACCCCCAGTTCTAGAGATCCTAAAACAGAGGAACCTTCGTTGACAGATAAAGACCCAAACAACAGTGGGTTTGGGATTTCTAGGACTATTAATGCTGTGGGTGCTGTTATCAGGATTAGCAATGCTTCCACCTGGTTTGCCTTGAACTCTCAGGATTGAAGGAATGCTAGTAAAGGCAAAATTAATTTTATTCAGCCAGGAATATCCCCTCCAAAATCCCAGAAAATACCCTGTTCAAGGACAGAAAAGCTGACATTTTCTGCTGGTGCCTAGCTTAAACAAAGCCATGTAGGAATGCTTTGGTCTGGGAACAGACATGGCAACAGACCCAGCTAAATCTGCCCTCACCATTAGGGATCTGTCAGGCTAAATGAATGCCAGACCATAAGCTTACTAGATGAATGGCTACAGAAAGCCCCAGTGATTGAATAAAAGAACATATCTCAGAGAGCAAAAGAACTGTTCCCTAGATTATGTTTTTGTCACCTGTCCATCTTGACGTGAGAAAAAAAAGGATACTGGTGAATGGGAAAGGCCTGTGACAAGCGAGCCAGAATGAGACCTGTGACTACAGGACTGCTAAAAGCAAGAATGAGAATTGGTTTTGATCGGGACCTTGAAGTATTTCTTGAATGAGGTCCATATGAAAATTTGAAAATATGAGTCTTGCAAGACATAAGCTACAAGCCTAATTCCCTTCCAAAGGATTTGGTAATGGCGACAGTAACTAGGATTATCATCCTGACATCAGTTGAAATTGTATCTCTTCACAACACAGAACAGATGAATAGTTTGCAGCAGCACAGTAATTCCTAAACCCCTTCTCTAATTTACATAAAGCAATTAATATTCTGAAAGAATGTTGTCTAGTATATTGGTGGAAATATAATTAACAAAACCAACACAGCATTTACATCAGTATTTGTTTTGATAAACAACAAAATGTGCTGAAGAAAATGTTTTTTGAATAAATTGGTATTTGTTTTTTCATGGATGGCACGACTTGGCCTAAAAGCTTGATTATCATTCAGGATTTTAATTGCAGCCATAGCAACGAATGCTTGCAAATTCCAACAATAGCTGTCAAGTTTTTTAGTCTTAATCACTCTTCCCTCATTGTAGGGAATATATTCTGAAAACGATTTATTGTTTAAACAGCAGTTCACCCTATAGTTTGAAAAATACTCTTGGCAGAAAATTTCTTGGCAGTGTTGGACTTCATCTTAAAGGTCTTTTCCAACCTAAACAATTCTATGATTCTATTCAACGATTCTAAATCCCCCAGGAAGATCAATAAAATTTTAACCCCAAGGGGCTCGATCAAGGCTGACTAGCAGATAAACTACAGATGATGCTCAGAACCAAAACCAGTTTAGTATGAAAAACTAAATGTAACTTAAAAAACTTTGTAAAAATACTGCTTCTAAAATTCTATCTGCTTCAAGCTCTATGGAGCATTAATGGCCGCCTACTCTTGAAAAGCAACAAAAGCCTTTCTCATTGTCTACACAACAGGAACATGCTTTCTGAACCCATCAAAAAACTCTGATGTATTTTAGGTCATAATTTCCCTTCTTTCCAAATACAGCAAGCTGATCAATGTGAGTACTAATCCTATTTTTAGAAGTAATACATCTGAACATGAAATACATAGGCTTGTATTTCCATGGACCTAGAAGGTCTCAATAAGGCACGAAAAAAATAAAGTCTAACCGTGCATTAGGGAGCGGAGAGTATGATAGGTAAGATTCAATAATTACTGGTGCTTGTGAGCATGCTTAATGCAAGGACAAAATGAGTAATTGAGCAGAAATTGAGATGCGTGATAGACAACCACAGGTAAGAAAACATGGGAAATGAAGAGATGTGTCTTGGCTTCACTGCCTTCTTGATGAAAAGTAAGACTTGGAATGTTGTTTGTTGGTGACAGTATAACTCTTGCTTCTTCAGATACAACTCCAGATAAATGTATTTCCATGGCAAATCCAGCCATAAATAGGGTTCCGCTGTTCTTTAAAGCCTACCTAGGCCTTTCCTTGAAAAACACTCTGAAAAAAACCTGCCATACTTAAGGTTTTAGTGATACTTAATACTGACATCTATATACTTTCAGGACTACAAAAATAAAAAGAGTTGCTTTCAGTGCTACGATGCCACATATGGGATGAAAGGCTGTATTAATTTGCTACCAAGTGATTTTGGGAGCATCTTATAACAGCCAAACAGACAAAACCAAAGAGAAGTGGTTTTGTTCTGGGCTCTTTCACAAAGCTCCATCGCCCTCCACTCCCCAGTTACAGGGTTAACATTCATTATTTCTTTTTCAGCTTTGTCCTGTACTCGCTGCTGACATTATAGGCAGCCAACAGAAAGATGTTTTTTCTTTGTTAGGCATCTTTCCTAAATATAAATTAATGTCAATTTCTATTTAGACATTTGTTTTGAAGAAATCAATACCATTTACATTTTTACTCTGAATGATATTACTGTATTTAAAAATGTAAAAAACTCAAGAATAAGTTTCCTTTGGTTGTAGGAACTGCTAATCTAGAAACACATTTACAAATCACCTTCTCTGGCTTTGAGGCATTCAAGTACACTTGCTCAAATCAAATATGTAAATAAGAACCCAGGACAACTGTATTCTTAGTTTGTCCCTTGACTTTCATGTGAACAGCACTAGGTTCTAATTGCTTTTAGAGAAAAAACTGATGGTCAGAGCTGCTAGGTTTATTAAGATGAAACTATTCCTCCTGAAATACAAGACCTGCTGCTTCTACTTAGAACCAATATTTAATTTTTGTACTTTTCAGCCAGTTCTCACTCTCTCATGCGTGTAAATGAAATACTGCTTACAAATGTAATTGAATTAACAAGAAATTCTCATCAAATAAAAAATTACCTTTAGCCAGACTTCAGAAGAGAGCCCTTGATAGAAAAGCAAAGATAAGTCGAACACTTGCTCTGAAGTACACGAGGTTCTCCCTCAAAGTGCTATTTTCTCACCTATCTGAAACTCAGCATTCTCTACCGCAAAGAAAAATGTCTGACATGAATCTAGCTAAATCCTACTGTAGCACTACGAACCTCATTTATAACATTTTCATTTTAATTTAAAACACGTTCCTGAAGAAAAAAATCCCTCCCTTTTATCATGCCGGTTTTGCTAAGACTGTGATGTTTCTTTCACCGTTTATTACTGAAACTGAATAGCCTAGAGATGCATCATGATGAACAGCAGCTCTACACAATCTATCTCCAGGCTGTCCAACAAGGTGACACTGAAAGACTTTAATTTTAAATTGTATAAAATTGTCTTCGTTACTGAGCTCTAAGGTATGAACCAGGTCATGTTTTGACAGGTTATTTAACAGGCTTTGCTAACTTCACAGGCAGTTTTATCTTTGGCCATAAAGCAATGTAACGGGAGTCTACCAGTTCCAGTAGGAAGAAAATGACTGAAAAAAAATATATAAGAAATAAAAAAAGGCATACACTATAAAAAGAAAGGAAAAAAAAGCCATTTTCTAAAATAAAATAAATAATTTCAAGTTTACACTTTTTCCTTTTGCAACAGCTGTAACATTCAACGCAATTTGCTGAACACTCTTGTTATTCTAGGGCACGCACCCATGACTGTGTCACAATTTTCCTAATTAAAGAGAAGCAGCTTTCTGAGTCATATCCAAAGAGGGAATGCAGTCTTGTTAATACACCCACACGTGCACATGCGTTGGAAAGTCTTTCGCTCTAAACCAGCCTTTTATCTATTCTCACGTGGCTAAACATCTCACATCTCTGTCTGCATTTCTTTTTTGAGAATTCCCCTTTAACCCTTAGTTCAATATTTCATATAGCCTTGAAGAGCAACCTTGAACATTTTCTTTCATGGAAAGTTTTGTATTCTTTATATGACTTAAACAGGAGATTCAAGATTTTTTTCTTTTTTCTTTTTTTTTAAAGGACATCACCAGAAAAACTACTCTATAGCTAAATTAATCCAAAAAGTGTGTTTCCATTGCACAAAAGGCAGTATTAAAGGAAAAGTTTATTAAAAAGAAGGGGATAAACATGGAGCTATCTCCATCAGATAAGCAGTATACGAAAGACTATTGGTAAGAAGTAGTACACTAAGCCACAAAATATTAGACTTAAATACTCAGCCCTGTAATTACTCTTTGTGATTAAAAAGCTTGCTCAAAATTCTTAAAATGTAACTATTCAGTCAGCCTCTGTATTTTGATTTACTCTCTAGTAATATTTCATTATCTTATTCATTATTCATATATTCATATCATATTCATTCATTGTCATCTCATTTATGACAATTTTTCCTGAATGTTTCATGCAAATATAACAATAGGTATATATATACACACACACACACACATATATATATATATATACACATAAAGTATTCCTATGTATATGTTCTTGAAGTTGTGATGCTTTTACTGTAGACACAGTATGGGGATTACTGCAAAAATATCACCAGATACGGGGAAAAATAGGTATAGCTATCAAAATAAACGAAAAAGAAGAAACCCCACTTCAATTTTATTACTGGAGAGTGTTCATTTCACGCAGTGATTCTTTAGGAAGATCAAGAAAAAGTATGTGCAGTCCACTTACTGTTTTAAGATTGAAGTTCCCTACAAATTTAAAATATTGCTTAGTACACAATGTTAATATTTTGTAGTTTTCATTATCTATTAAAGAGATCAGTCCTCCAAACTAGGTGTTTTTTAATCTGTTCCCCAGGAGGGAAGAACCTGGTACTCAGAACACAGCAAACGTAACATGTATGTTTGTAGGTACAGTGCCCAGAAATATTTCACTAAAAACAACCCCTCAAACCCAGCCCAGAATAGGAAAAGTACTACTTGTGCCTGCTTTTCATACAAACCAAAGTGGTGAAAGTATTCCCCCCAGGTGTGATGACCTAGTCTAGGTTGTTCTTAGCCTAATGCAAAGCTGTCTTGCTTGGAAAAGGCTGTAAATTATCATCAGATGTTTGTATATTATCATCAGATGTTATCATCATCAGATTACAGACTGCTCTGGGGTAAGTGGGATTCACTCTCCTGCAGCGAGATCGTCGCACAGAGTCAGTTGCATTAAATGGACCAAGAGAGAAGCAAGGCTTAGAGTCTTAGGTTGCTCTCCTTTCTGTATGAAAGGTGCACTTCACAGTCCAAATAATATTGGGAATAGGTTTTATCTGAAATGAGGCTGACAACAGCTTCCAAAGAACTGCCGCCTCCATAGAAAAATGAAACAGAACAGGAAGAAACGTTTACTAACTGCACTCTAAACTAGCAAAGCGAGATGAAATGGCAGTTAGCAAGTGTTTGTTTTTTTTCCAAATATAATGATTTTTCCATGCTGTATAGCTTCAGAAAACTTACAATGTAACTGTTTAAATAATTGATCAATTTGCAAAAAGTATATTGACCTTTCTCAGCTAACCAATTCCTTTCCCAAAATAAGAATAGATTTTTTTTAAACTAAGTATCAGTGTATCATACAAAAGGCCAAATCAAAGTAAGAACAATCTGGTAGATTCATACAGAATATTACAGAAATGTTACAGAAAAAACTGGATTGGGTCCCAAAGCTTAACATCAATTTGCATAATTTGGGTGATTTCCACTCCAAAAGCTCAGTTTCATTGAGCAGAGTAAGACTTATTAAGGACCCTCAGGTATGAGAAACTTGGGAAATAACTAAGGCTAGTATGAAAAGCTACAAAGAAATAATACGGAATGTTTCATATTACTGAGCATCAGTGTTCAAATCCCCCTGCAGCCATTGCCATACACTATGCAAGTGTTATGATGAACTTGTACACCAACGTTAATTAGAAATTTCCTGGCAGTCTTAAGAACAGGAAGAGTTTAGTGAGTTCAGACAAACACTCTGCTGAGCCACATGTCCTTTTCCTAGCATGGCTTACTGAATTAATATTTACTCAAATGCAGCTACAGAAGGAACCATCATTTGGTTCAAATTTAGACCACCTGGTTCATGCACTAAAGACTAAAATTCAGATGCAACTTGGAGTGGCACACACAGTTATATTAGGCTGTATATGTGGCTGATACACCTTAAAATTATTTAATATAGATTTCCAAAATGTTCACGCCAACCTGTTAGGAAATACCTTTGGCAGTATCGCAGTCCTGTTTACCACGAACAGGTAGGAAGCATCATCCATGTGACTGACAAAGTCATTTACAGCGATCTGAGCTCAGCAACTTCACTGTCACCAGAGAGAAAGTCAGGTAACCACTACCAGCTCCGCACTAACTCAAATAGAGACTTATTCCTAGTTACCAAAGTTAAATACAAACATTCTTCCAACTCAGATTTTCAAACTACGTAAGCACAACTTGACCAATGCCTTGCCAATACTTAGCACACATCAGCACTTTGCACATTTTTGTATAATCCATCCATTTTAACTTTTGCCTTGGTATCATCAAATTTCATTCACTACGCCAGAGAAAGACATTCCTCTTGAGTAGTCCCATGACGATTATCTAATCAGTTCACTGATTTCAGTAAAGATAGAAGTCGGATATCTGCCAGATCTGACGTCTTGTCTACAATTAGGTCGGTCTGTGGTGGAGATGTTACACACTGCACTGAATCCATGTTCTCAGCAGCCTACATCCGTGTCTGCTCACTGTCCCCACTGTCACCTGGATACCAACCACCACCACTGGGAAAGGAAAGAGCTTCCAACTAATCAAAGAGACTACAAATCCCAATAGTCACTTCATCTATGTGTCTCTCTTGTTCACTGAAGTGAAGACTCTGAAACACTGCGATGGGGAGCAGCTCAGGGAGCTCTAAGCTGCAGGATCTGTCACCTGTTTGTAGCACCTGTCAGTCACTCTGTCCCAATCCTCTGTGGCATGGCAGTGTATTTAGGAAAATCGGTGTCTGCCTGCACTGTAATCTGGCCTGCAATAAGAAAGCTTTGCAAATAACGTTTGCTTACATTCTGGAAAAAAAGACTTTAAAAAAAAAAAAATACTATTTTTGGGGATATAAAGAGTCTTAGCATTTCAATTCTAATCTAATCACAAAAATCACAACCATTTATAGATCATGTCCACACTTGGATATAGAAATATTTAAAAGAACGCAATGAGGACAAAGAAGAATAACATACATTTCCATTAAATTTCAAAGTACCATGTGCCATAAGTTTCAGTATGTCTCCTGCTCACACGTTTTCTTGTACAGAGGAGCAGCACTTTGAGCCATGTCATTTAGAGAAATCTACATTAACAGATCAATGGATGTGTTATTAATACATAACATGTCAATATAGAATCACTGGTACGACCAAGACGAATGGACTCCTCAAGACTGCATGGAGAGGAAAAAGAACGAATTTCACTATCTGTGATTTTAAACAATGGCTGAGTATGTCTGAAAAACTTGAAAACACTGCTGTATTTTTTTCTTCTGCTTACATACTGTATATATTTTTTCACAGATGCACTTAATTGACTGGAACAATTCTACTTGGCTTCAGTGATTTTATAATTTGTCATAACCACCTCACTAACTGTTGAGGAGACAGACTTCTTCCTCACACTGCCAAAACAATCCTATGAAATATGGTTTGGTTTAATTAAAGTATAATTAATGCCTTGAATTTTAATTACTTCTGCTGTGATCTGGAGATGAAAATATTCTTCTGCCAGAATAATACGTTTAATATGAAATGGACATGCTTAGTATTAATACCCATTCTTTATCAACTTCAGTAATGAGTTCCTTTGATGGAATGGGCAGCATTTGGAACAAAAAGCCCCCACAAACCTACAGCTTTTCTGCCTGTCAGACTACAGATGTAGTTGCTGAAGATGGAACTTATTCATTTTACATGGCTTGCAAAAATAAAACTGAAATCTGTTTTTTGAATGCTAAAGGCTATCTATTAGATATTTCTTTTAATCTAATGATGTGACTTGGAAAAAATATTTGGTGGTTAACAGGCAAAGAATGTTGAGTGACATGTTGACATCAAAATATTTTTGCTAAATATACATGTTTTAAATTTTAAATCTGTTCTGGAGGGATGTGAGAAAAGAAAATTCCCTACTGAATTACATAGAGAGAACTTTTTCTTTAGAGTAGTGATCCCATGTCAGGTTACTTGATAACAAGGTGGAAATATTTCTTACACAAATTGCTAAGTGTACTCAGAATTTGGCTGCAAGACATCATCATTGTCAAATATTACATGGTTAACATATGGTTTACTACTGCTGACCAGAATTTATCAGCTGACAAAATAATGGAAACAGGTGGAAAAAAGCCCCAAACAAACCAAATCCAAAACAAACAAAAACCCCAGTTCATTCAGTGTTTACCAATTTATCATTACATAAACTTTTTTTTTTTCTTTCTGATATTGTTAAATATTTTTCATTTAGAAAGAAGACACCCGTACTTTTCAAAAACATAAATAGAAGCAATTTTAACAGTAACTCACAGAAATGGAAGATTCTAAAAGAAAAAA
>VWYH01009373.1:1070137-1201258 GCA_013399365.1 Pampusana beccarii
ATTAAATATTTTTCATTTAGAAAGAAGACACCCGTACTTTTCAAAAACATAAATAGAAGCAATTTTAACAGTAACTCACAGAAATGGAAGATTCTAAAAAAAAAAATAAAAAAATCTAAGATTTTTCAAAGGCACCACCAGCTTTCTGTTAGAACAGAACAACTTTCATTTTGCTTTTGGAGATGCATGGGGTTTGAGAGATGCTCAATCCTATAACATTATAACAACATGAGATACAATTTTAGCTGGAGTAGTTAATTGAGGTTTTTTATTGGCTAAAGTTCATGGCTCAAAATTCATTTTGTAAATGGGAAAATATGGTATTTCTACCATTTAAAATGAGCACAGAGCATATGAAGGATTTCTAACACAGTCTCCTCTGCACTAAATCAATGACCTGAAAAAAGCTGTGCTGTTGTTGCCACCACCTTCCTTTCTTTCTTGTCATGCATTTGTTTCCATTTATGCCTCCTTGGGATTCCTTCACTTACTCCCAGAGGAGAAGGCTTAGCAAGCAGAACTGAAACAAATTCAAACAGTGACTATAAATGTTAATTCCCCCCAGGTTGAGAATGAAATACCAATATACGCAAAAACCAAAACAAAACAAAATCTTACACCTCCAGAAAAACAGAACTACAAATATATGCAGTGACATATGCCTTAAAATGAACAGTATAGTTCTTTTAAATATTGAAATGTTTTTAATATTTGAAGGCAGGAAACCATATTAACTAGTGGTAATATCATTAAAAATCTGGCAAAGTAAGTTATCAAATGCTAAATATTGAAATTTATTACGAATGTGATTTATAACATGCCAGCCCTTGGCTTCTATTTTGGCTGCTTTATTTAGTGTAGACAGCCCTCTGGGTCAGCTGGAAATGCCCGTGATGTTGGGTAAGGCTCAAAATCCTGCTGTGACAGAGGCAATGGAACTCTTCTGCTCAGCACCATTGAACTATAGCTAAGGTATATCTCTATACCTTTGAGGTACAGAAAACTCCATTTTCAAGATATCTTCCAGAGCATGATTACAGCAAAAAAAAAAAACAACAACAAGAAACCTCTTTTTTTCCCCCCAGATTTTGTGTTTCCTGCAGAATGAAGGATAGAAAACTAAAACTACATTAAACACATTTGACAATGAGTGGTCGTCACTACGGTTTTTAGCTTCCAAGTAACAGAAGTAAATTGGGAATGAAATTCAGGTGGAACCATTGTTTCATTGCTTTTAAATTGTTTAAAATTGTGAAATCAAATAAAATTTCCTATCCCTCCTACTAGTGCAGTACTTGTACATAAAAGTGAATGCTTTGTTTCAATTTCTTGTAAACAGCACCTACAATCAAAGAAATTCTGCCAGTAATCCACATTTGATACCTCTTCTGCTTCAATCTCAAATACACAACATAGCACTTTCTCAGCCTTAAGCAGTAATCTTCTACTAGGTTTCAAAGATAAATTCTCAAAATTTCTTCCTCCACATACAGATCACCCACAAAGCTACTTTAATATATTGAAATTTATATATATAAAAAAAATATATAAAAGTATATGTGTTATGTAATAGATAATATATTGTTTATATAAACTATCTAATATACATTGCACATATATAAATATTCCAGCTTATTAGATGTAGAACAGGAAAGTCAAACCATTGAAAAAAGGAAGAATTTTACAGGTAACCTAAGTGACTCCTCTGTTAACCTTATATTATGGATGCACCATAAAAAGCTTAATGTCAGGAGAGGTGTGCTATTTTATTAAATGCTGCCAATATCAACTAGATCATGAGATAAATAACAAAAGAATTTGTGTAAATATGAACTGAACCTTGTTCATTTCATATCATCAAGTGGAAAAAAAAATCCAAACTCAAAAAAAGTGTTTTTTTCTTGCTGCCAGCAAGAAAATGTTATTGGAAGCTTTGATGTTTGTGGCACATTGTATCAGTCATCATCAATTTGAATGAAACTGTTGGGTTTACATTACTTGACATGCATTTCTAGTTGGGGCTTATTTTCTGTGCACATTTTGACAAGCATATCGCAGTACAAGCATTTCAAAACAAAGAACCAGTTTAGGATGCAGTCAGAGCAGTAAGGTATTTGGGCCAACAACCTCTTTGCACACAAGTCTGGAAGGTGGAATGCCAAAACTGATATAAATATTTGCAGAGCAATAACAAAAATACATACAGAAAACAGTTCTTGAGATTCAGAAACCTGAGGATATGAGCACAAACCATGTAGTTAATTCTGTATCTTTTAGCTTTTTTTGATGACCAGCACTATGCTTATTTGTGAAAAAACATAAGAAAGAACCGATGCTGAGTCCAGCATCACTGCAGTACCCTGGGGTCTGTGCTAGCGCTGTACTACAGTGGGACTACTGTTGCTATTATCCCGCAATGCTGACAAAATTATCCCTTCATTTGACTAATAAGATGGGGTTGGTCTCAGCCATAGGAAGATTTGGGAAGGCAGGCTGTAGATCTGCCTGATTTCTCTGGAGCCAACCTGAAGATTACTTTTACTCTGAAGATCCGCAGGACCTGGTCTGAGGACAACTCTTGGAACTGGATGCCAGTCAACGGCACTTCCTTACGGACAGCACTCACTTGTAAAAGACCCTTCACTACTCTCAATTAAGAACATATGAAGATGACAGCACCCTAAATTCAGAGGCAATTCTAGAACAAAATGCAGAATGATCTTTCTAACTTAAAATGTCTGTGAATGACCCATCCAATAGTTTAACCGAGATAAAGAAAATTCGCTATTAAGATAGAGTGTGCTCTTTTTTCCTTTTTATTAGTTTATTTCCAGATAGCTGTTCCTGTTCTCAAATCACAGCCTATTTTCGGAAGGGCCTGCTGAACTGTTTCAGGACGGAACATATAATACCCTCTAAGGTTGCCTTCAGCATTCAACTGTGGATGAACTGGCAGGAGGTTCAGTAATACGGTGCGAGATAATGGGTTGCCGTGGTAACTGTGCTGCCTGCTGCCAAATTTTGGAGCTCAGGTTTAAAAGCTGATCTCGGACCAAGGTCTTTTCCAAAAAATTCATCCCACATAAAAGGTAGCAGCCCTTTCTCGGTTATTTACTGCAGTGCTGTTCCCCCGGCAATTCTGACCATAGTATTGCCTTCTCTTATATTGAAATGCTGTATTGCTATTATGAATTTGGCTGACTTAAAAATCAAGCATACAATATTTATATACTTCTATTCAAGCATGTAGAAGAGATGGATGCCATTTCTCAGGCAAGTAACAGAGTTTAAAAGGCAGTTCTTTTACTGTGGCTTTTCAGAACACGTTTTTCACTGCACCTGAACCTTAGCACAGCTCAAAATAGACATTTCCAAGTAAGTAATTTTTCAGTTTCCTAGAAATTCTGAAAAAGTGGTAGAAATGGTTGCCTTAAATTTATGGAATTTAGAGGAGAGTGAAAAGAACTCTAGACCTATCCAATAATTTTATTATAGTAATACAGAAGGTAAGGCAGTAATGAGTTAAATATATAACAGAGCTTGAATGTCAGTCACAAAACGCAGCACTAGCACAATTCTAGCATTATATTCTCACTGTTAAAGCGTTTGAATTTGGGTTTCCATGTCCCAGCTCTAAGTTCTCGGATAGATAATATAGATTTAAACTGCACTGCAACAAAAAAAACCTCAACAATCTGCAACAACTCAAAAACCCTACAGAGAGAAAGAATGACAGGAGATACAGTACGTAAGGGTTTTTTTCTTAAGAATGTCAATCTCTTTCTACTGTGTCTTCAGAAACAGTACATGCTTGGAATGAGCTAAAAGTAAGAGATGCAGTTTAACAATCACTGGCACTTCAGATAAGAAAGATCTTCATCATCTTCAAAATCCCTCTCAGTGATGGATACGCCTATGGATTTTCTCAAACTGTTCACTGTCAAGCAAATGCAATAATCCCTACATCAACTGGCAAGGCATCAACAGAGCAGAATTTCAATCCACATGGTCTGCCTTGCACATCTTGCTTTTCCAGCCTAGAAACGAGACGCCCGCAGAACGCCTTTGCACTGCTCAGCACTTCGAGAATCCGGCACCACAGACCAGGGTCTTGTCTTACTTGTGATAAGTAAAGGAGGCAGTTTGTATTCTCCAAAAAGAGAAGCACAAATCAAACCAAACGTGGTGACAAGCCTGCAAAAACTGTGCTCTACTTCATTCAGAAGGCTTCCCAAAATCAAAAATATACAGATTCTGAACCCAGCATTTGCTCTTGCCATTTTTCTCTTTCAGAACATGTTGGGTCTGTATCACTAGGATGCTTCTCTGCAGATAACATCACAATACCAAAGTCATGGAACGGACTACAAATATTAATAAATTCAATTTAGTCACAACAGGAGTGGTGAAATCCTACAAAGCATGAGGGAGTTACCTTTAACAGCTTCATGTTGTGGTACATAAAGCTTTCTGCAGAAGTTTTAGATTGCTGGGATCTGTTTGCTGCAAAAGCAATGTAATGGGGATGCAAATCACAAAGCGCAACAGGTCTGGCTGATTCATGCATAAAATATAAATCAGATTGTCTCACAAAGTATTTTTAAAGAAGTACCTTGGTGAAATACCTTGTTCTGGGTGGTTTATTATACAAATAACATTGACTAAAAGCAAGATAATTGTTTTGTTTCAATTCTTTCTGCACTAAGTGCAGGCATTATTGTACATATTTTCCTAAAGCCAACTGAATCTCCTTCCTTGGCTATAAAAAAAATCCCTTTTAAACTACTTAAATCATTAACAACCCTGATTCTCTGTTGTGCAACGCTTTACACAATGGTCTTATTTCTACTTCCTATCATTATATAACTGCACATCTGCAAATGTGTATATTGTTAACAGATTGTGGCAACACATTCGAATCTCTAGAGGAAAGTTCAAGGATAACGTTCCACACACACAAGCAATACAAAAGAAGACCTTGTAAGACTCACATTAGTTTCTCTGCAGGAATTTTAAGAAATTATCCTGTCTTTAATATCTTAGTAAAAATCTTAAGTACTTATAAATTCTAATGACATATTGGTGTCCACAAGTTTCACTGGTTCCCACACGTTTTTGAGCATGTAAGAGCTTTATAGATCCAGATCAGAGAAGACATGACTTAAAACCTCCCAGAATATATTCTTGAGGTCAAGCAAAAAAGTCCCTGCAATGTCATTTTGAAAATTAATTCCAGATAAGAGATCAGTAGGAGTTTTAGCAGTTTCATTCACACCCTTTCAAAGCAAAATAATACAAGCACAAAATAATACCTACTTTGCTTTTGTGGTCGTGATAATAAGACAGTGAAAAAACATCTCAGAACCACTACAGCTATTCTTAACGTAGGTAGTTAACTACCTGAACCATCTAATAATTGATAACAGGCTTTGAGTTTCTGCTCTCTCACAGTTAATACTGACTTTAAATCGTGGTGTTTACAGAACTGTGTTTCCTATTGGCATCAGCCATCTACGAAAGTACATAAACAGCCTGAGAAGCTTGCCTGACATTTTTCCATTTGACTAAAAAATGATTGAACTTATGTTTTTTCTTTATAATGGGAGAAATTTAGCCAGATTAATTTATTGGCAACAAGATTTTCTGAAATACAAAGTTGTATCAGGCAATTATACCCTATTATACACAATTATACACCTTTGCCAACTTGGCTACTTCCAGCTGTAGGGCATGGCCAACTCCAGCAGCAAGGCCTCAGGGTGTTGAGGGGACAGGAGAATTGGCCAATGTCACACAATAAAAGCTAAAAGGGCAAACCTGGAGTCATACTAAAAAGTCAGCCTGGTTAGTAATGGATGGTGAGAGCAAGTTGAGTACAGACCAAAGGCTCTTACCAAAACGGAGGCAGAAAGTATCAGGAAGCTGCAATTTTTCCTGAAGGATGTGAGCCTCAGAGAGGCAGCACTAGGGCTTTACACATTTTTACTGAAGGATGAGCAAAAATATTGTCTAGAGGTTTACAACATGTTATTAATTGCAGAAAATGTATGATGTACACAAAACACAAAACTATGTTTAGGAATTACAGATTATCAGAGAATTGTAATTCTGTAGTCTCGAATTAAGTCAATTAATCATAGAATCATTTAGGTTGTAAAAGACCCTTAAGATCATCAAGTCCAACTGTAATCCAAAGATCTGTGTGAAAAAGAATAGAATTTTAAATATCTAAAACTGGACTGAATAAGAAAATACGTAATTGCCATCTATACAAAGCTCAACTATACATCTTTAAGTATTTAAAGTCTGAAGTCTCCACGGAGCTGAAAATAACATCAGAGAAACTACCATGACACAACACAGTACAAGGAAAAGACAAGAAGCTTACTGTCTGAAATAAACTACTTAGCAAGACATTATGGGGAAAAACCTCATTTTTTTTTCTAAAGGCAGGATGGATGTTCAGAATGGAGAGATGATATGTAACATTACATCAAATCATTAAGAGGTACTCAACACACTGCATAAGTAACTTTTGTTCTAAAAAAAATAGTCTTTGTTACAAAAAGGATCTATTTTTTGGCTTTTTGTACAAAACTTTTGGTTTAGTGCAACAGGTACATTAATATAAGTTGACCAATATAGACGGTATACGTTTACAATATTAAATGTAAACTAAAAGTCTCTCTGTGCAAGTGAATTTATTTGTCTTCATTTTCAGATGTAAACTATTGTAAGAATGTGCTTTTGTATTCTGGGCTAGCATCACAAAGTGCAGCCTCAAGGCATCTTGGCAGCTGACAACAGCTAGAGCCAGGGTGAATGACAATAATATTGTGATGTGGATCTGTATGGCTTTTTGTCAAAGTGAAAATTGAGTTATTCTGTGCTTTTACTGGTGGCATGGCCAAAATGATGGTGTTAGGATGCTGGGAGACAGTTTCCTGGCAAGGATATTGGTTTACAGCACTTTTCCAGATAAGCTTTGACTGTGATACTTACAATCATACAATTTTTAAAAGTATTCTGTCCCTTCTATTCTTATGGCATCACAACACATAGGTCAAACATCCAAGAAAATTGGTAGGAAAACTGATGACAACTGCGAGGGAAACTGAAGGGAGAAAAAAGGTTGATGGATTATTATGCTACAAAACCCCAACAATAAAAGCCCCAAACTTACTCGCCTTACTTGTAAAAAAGTTGCATGTTTTCCTATGTTAATCTAAAGATAAACAAGATAGTCCACCAGAACGCCTGTTTCCACACTTGTAAATACGACAAGCCAGCTTGTGTGGACTTCAGTATGTGTCTGTGTTCGAATCAATCTGTGTACTGGAAGTTAGATAAGTCATTAAGGAGAAAGACTTGAAGTGACTGCCTCAAACCTCTCAGACACCTGCCCCAAGGCAGGCCATTTTTCCATGAATAATCAAAGAGCTCTGTAACCTCTGGTGTCAGTGATTCAAAGGAGATGCATGGCCACACATTCTGTTTTTTTTTTATTGACATATACAGCGCCTTTCTTGAGCCTCAGAACACATTTGTGGGCTTAAAAACTAAACACATCTAAGAATCATTACATTCTACAGTGCACAGAAATACAACTGCCTCAAGGGCCTCCCACTCTTGAAATTAAAGGCAGCATTTATTACTTTTTAAGATACAATGAACTAGAATCATATTCAAATACCAAAGAAGACTGACCTTGGGCATAAGTCCTTATTCTGTCAAGGCTTTGAGATGGCATATGATACAGACCTATACTGACAAGTGTCAAATCTAAATACTAGGTTTTGTTGAGGGTATGCTAGATCCTTTCCATGCTCTTTAATACCCAATGATAATAATTGGTGTTTAAATAAGAGTTGTTATTGTCAGTGAATAAGCAGAAAACGTTTCTACATGAAAAATTTTCTACATGAACATCTTCTATGTGCCTCCAGGAAGGTCAGCAAAAAGACTGAGCTAGGCTTTTCACGGAGTGTGGTCAGAGGAGAAAAGATATCCGGCAGTGGATATAAATTAAAGCAAGGGAGGTTCATATCAGTTGTAAGAAAAACATTGTTACTATTAGGATAGTCAAGCACTGGAAGAGGTTTCCCAGAAGTGTTCTGATGTCTCAGTCCTGAAGTTTTTCAAGACAAAGAGAAAACCTGGAGTGACCTGCTCTGACCTTGTGCCTGGCCCTGTGTTGATCAGGATCTTGTAGAAATGCTGTAATTTTTTCCAGTTTTGGCAAACAGCTTTGTAGGTGGGTTGCAATCTGTAGTACAGCTTCCAGTTATTTGAGGAAGCAATTGTGTTTAAATGTGTCAGCACTTTCCCTTAAGTGGATCATCTCTACTGATTCCTTTAGTACTAAGTGTCTAAAGTAACTGATTGTCTTAAACTGATCTGTGTTTGCTGGGATTCACAGTTTTCTTTTAAAAGAAAGTTGAACTTTCCCACAGATATTAAATATAGCTGTTTGTTTTTGTCCTGTTCATTTCCATTTGACTGTGACTTCTGTTCATGCTGGTGCTGTGCTCTGCAGATGTTTCCTGGAATATCTCTTTTACAAAGGATGGACTAATGGGAGTTCTCTTGAAGCACCATTTTCAAAACAGTGTAATAAAAATATTCAACTTCTTGTTCTCTTTATCTGGCTTCACATGCAGTATAAATACACAGGCTGGGTACACAAACTGTGAAGACCTTGTACGATACACCATTTGGGCAGAGTGACAGCTCTTTTACACAGGACTTCAGTTAATTAGCAACAATCCGTACATATGTAGACCTCATTATAATTATTTCCCCAAATGCAAGTACTGTATAAAGTATTGGTATGACCTTGTCATTAACCTGAATTTCTAAAAAATGTTATATTGGGATAGACTTCAAACATCTTGAAAAATAGGAGAATATGTTCTTAACTTTCTGTGCCTAGCTTGCTTTTTTGATTGTCTCATTCGGCATATGCAGATTTTTCCTGTTTCAGTCAGCTTTGCATTGAAGACCTCTGGTCCAAAGCGATCCTTGACTTTTATCTAACAAAAAAAAAAAATCATTTTTCCTGGTCTGCCTCCCATCCAGCAAAGATCTACTTCATTAGCTCTTGCTAGTAACCTAGTCCTTGCAATACTCCTGCCTTTACAGTCTGTAGATGGTATCTTTCTTGAATTATTCTACAAGAAAGCTAGAGGATTCCTTTTTATTATTCTTTGCTAGGCTTGTGGGAACAGAGATATATTTTTTTAATAGGCTTTTCGTACATGAAGTGTACTATCAGCTCAGGGCAAACAGAAAAAGAATAAGAAATCATTTGCTATGTCTCTTTTGAGAGGAGAATAAAGATTATATAACTGCATGAACATATTCCCCTTGCTCAAATTCTCAAAAAAAGAAATTACTGTTATTAACTAGAAAATCTGGACATTTTGAAATGTGTTAGAAAATTCCTTTCTATAAAGTGTTTTGGTGGCAGATGAACATGGGAGGCAGCTGTAGATGGTTTGTGACAGAAAGAAAATTCTCAGTTACTTCTTATGGGTACTTTGTGACAAAAGTAATTTTATAATTTTCTGATTCAAATATTGTATTAGGTATTTACACTTGTCATCTCAAAATTATTATAAACACCTATTTAATCTCTTACTATTAATACGTATCTTTCAAATTATCTGGATGATCACCATGTTTCTACAAGCCTTTAAAAATTATGTCTGTCTTCCTGCCAAATGCCAGTCTACCACCATATTTAGTGCAATTTCCTAACCTGATCAAAGATTTTCCTGAAAAGCTTATACCCATTGAATCAAATGGAGGTTTTTTAGAGAAAGACGACTTCTTTTTCCTCAAGCCACTAGCAAGCCTCCTATGGGATGAACAATTCAACCTCCCCCCCGCCCACCCCAACTGCAGGCAGTGCTACTTAGGTCTTTTGCTTCTGAACTGGAATTGAGATTTCTGGAAACACATCTCTTCTTCATAACTGACAACTGCATTAGTTTTCCTTGGCTCTACTGCAGCCATTAGATAAACACCTCAAACACTCCCTGGCATGTCACACAGCCACAGAATAACGGGTTGGAAGGGGCCTCGGAAGCTCACCTAGTCTGACCACCTGCACAAATCAAGCCCAGTTAGAGCAGTTCCACAGGACAAGTCTATTTGGGATCCTTCTCTGAGGAAGGAGATGCCGCAGCCTCTCTTGGCAACCTCTTCCCACCTGCTTGATTACCCTCATGTTGAGAAAGTTTTTGTTATATCTCACCAGATTTTCCCATGTACCAACATGAGCCTGGTGCCTCTGGTCCTGTCACTGGACACCTCTAAAACAGCCTGTGTCTCTCTGCTCTGTTCTCTCCCATTAGGTACCTGAAGGCGGCAATAAGATGCCCTTGAGCCTTTTCTTTATAAGGCTGAAAAAATCACTTTCCATCATATGCTCCAGCTGTCTGACCCTCTTGGTGGCCCTGGCTAGACTTGCTGCAGCCATAGAAAATCCTGTTATTTGGAGATCTCCAACCATGAGGAGAAAAAATAACATCATTATTATAGTGGATATTTATCTAAATGAGACCAAACATATTAAATTAGTAATAATAATAACAGAAAAATCTTATAACTTTTCACATTTAGAAGTTTGAACCCAGTCAGTGATACACCTAAGAATACATTAGAGGTTTATAAAGAAATCATCAAGAAGTAAACACATTGTATTCAGTTTCAAGGGAACTTAGTTTTTCTCACCAGAAGATAGATGTAAACGATTAAAAGCGGGTATGTGGCATATATATGTGTAAACAGGGTACAGCTTCATGCCACATACCTGCTCCTAATCATGTCAGGAATGAAGTTTTGGATTATCAAATCATTCATACCATCCTAGTACAGCACATTGAAATTTTAGCCAGAATGGTAACAAGCTGCGTAAAAAATAATTTACTTATGCCCTACTGGAAACATGTTCTGTGCTGACTCAAGCTGACTTTTTGAGCAAGACAGTCTCTTCAGCAAATGTCCAGTTTTACTATTGTCATTTCAGCTGGATACTGTTTACATCTGCCAAAACATGTGCTGAGTTAGTAGGAAACAGAGTAATTCACAATCAGAGGCGCTGTTTGCACATTCTCAAGGAAAATTCAAGGAATATGCTTTTGATGATATCTTGGAGTAAAGGATGACTTTTGCAAAAGGGATTTAATGAAATGAAACCAATGGAAGCTTTGTGAAAAAATATGGGTTAAATGTATCAGAGCTGTTGCTAAGTGGAACTGACAGAGCTGCTGAGATAGCTCTATGAACTGATTAAAATAGTAGCAAGAACCTATGTTCTCTGTCCACCTCTACAACATTTTATCATAACTTATTTTATTAACTCGGTATATAGAGACTCCTTCATTAACATAGACCTCAGATTGCCATGTAGGCAATGCTGAGGAGTATACATAGATAAACTAAGTATCATTACTTTTATGAAATTGAATAGAATAATATCCATGGGTGTGTAGGCTGAAATATAAAAGTTAAGAGACATTAAATTAAATATCATATAATTGTAATGCAAGGAAAAAATACTGTAAACAATTGTGTCTGCAGAAAATTTCGGATTGCTAAAAAAAGGTCATCATTACAGTGAGAAAACACATTGTCTTCTGGACATATAATAGTGTTTCTTACTCAATGGCCAGCATTTTCATTTATCCATTCCTTCTCCATAAATTATTTAAAATTCTTGAAGTTTGGGAGCAGCTTATATTCTCAATATGCTTAAATTGAAACCCACAAACAGGCTTTCGTGTACCTTCTTCTTAATATAACATATCAGGAGTCAAATAAGTTTTCTATTTTCTATCCATTCCTATAACACACAGAAATGGAATATTTAAAAAAAATGTGTTATTTTAAGAACAATTACAGCCTGATATTCTAACACAGAAATCCTTCTTATATTCCATTTCTAAGTAAATATATACAAGAACACAGTTTGTCATAAAGAAGGATTGTTTAGAGTATGACTTTATGGAGGAGCTGCCCTGGTTTGGGATGCCCGTGCAGGCACAAAGATGCATTGACTGTGTCTGACAAACATCGTCAGCTTCCTCCTTTCTGCCTTTTATGGCCAACTCTTGCTCACAGGTTTTCTTTTATATGAAGTATTTTCTTTCCCTCTGTATATCTATATAGTATAACCCCCTCCAACTATTTTATTTTTCTTCACTTGTTCTGTAATTTGTCTCAATGCATCCATGACGCTGCACGGAATTTGCATGAGTACCATGAATTGGAGACGAACTTGACAGCCCAGCATAAAGTCTGATGATTCCTTAGTCCTATCCTCTCATTTTGATTTTCTTTTCAAAACTCTGCTTCACATTTCTCTGCTTGCATTACACAGAGCCAAAAAAAGAAAAGGAAGTAGATTTTAGTGTTTGAGGGTTCAACACCCCATCAGGAGAGTTTAGGAAAAAAAAAGAAGAATAAATCACAATGCAGACAGATAAAAAGGACCTTAACATGGGCAGGTCTGAAGAAGAGATGTAAGCAGATGTGTTGGAGAGGGGTACCCTCCTGTAATTCTGAATCCTGTTTTACTGACTCTGTGCTACAGCTTTTTGTATCTCTGAACACTGCTTACAGTTGTATACGTCATCAGCAGCAAGCTGCGGAGAACATAAGAAAAAACATCCAGTCCATTTAATGATTTTCAATTTGCATTGGAAAACATTTGTGTATGTTATTTCAAAACACATTGGGAACAGTTCTCACAGTCTGCCTATTAAAGAATGGATGGGAATGCATATACATCATCTATTAAATTTGCCGAAAACATGTTGCAGTGTACACTAACAAAAGAAAGGTGTTTTCTAAAAAAATCACGCTCGTTTCACTGTCCATGAGAAATTAAGAGCAGGATGGCAGAGGGTGTTTACACAGGCACTTAGCCAGGAAACAGTGTGTTTTCCACAGATACAGTCATTCCGGGAGCACATCTCTGATTTTCATGAGCTCTCCCCCTCTATTCTCATACGCCTCTAATTATATCAAGAAATCTATCTGTAGGTGAGAAAATACATACAGTTCTGCACAATGTATTCAACTGCTGCCTCTTTCCTTTAGGTAAGTGCTACCACACTGAGGCCATTGGTAGGAATTTTACACAGCACGGTAAACAAATGCAAAACCCTTAAGGAAACACATGAACTGCAGGAGAGTTTCACAGTGAATCGTTACTAAAAATCTGTGTAAGGAGACTATAAAAGAATTCTCTCTAAATCTTCTGTGCAACGCAGCATTGCTTATTAGGAGGCTTGATGGAAAACCTCGTGAGATAGAAAGTCGTGTCACTTTATTTGTCTGTGCTTTCCTGCATCTTAAGTTGCAGCTTAGGATCCCTGAGGATCATGTGAGGCTGGGTTATATATGAGAGAGCGGTGCTATAGTGCTGGGAGTGTGTAAGCCAGGCAGCTGGGTAGTGTTATGGTTGCTGCTTTCCTGTGCTAAGCTGATTTACTTGTTTAAGGTCTGACCTCATCATCCTGTCAGTATGGATTCCCACCTATACAGTTAGCAGCAGCTTAGCATCGGCTTGAAGAGCTTGCAGTATATTAATCAGAAGAGAGAGGGAGAGAGCTACCGGTATTTGTTCTTTTGTTGTCTTTTCTTAAGAAGAGGAGTTGAAACACAAGAGATAACAAAGAATCCATTTCCTTTCTAAAAGAATAGGCTTTTTTTTTTTTTTTTCCTTGAAAAAAAATGTCAGTATCTGGAAAGAAAGAGTTTGATGTGAAGCAGATCCTGAGGCTCCGCTGGAGGTGGTTCAGTCACCCCTCGCAAGGCTCCACCGGCACAGGGGGCTGCCATCAGCAGGAAGGATACGAGCACAGAGGGACACCGGTTCAGAACAGGTTCAAGACCCACTCTCGGGACAGAAATGGGCTGAAGAAAAGCAGCAGTCCTATCCACCACAATATCCTGGTACCTGTGCCAGGTCCAACCCCTGTGCACCACCGATCTATTCAAACCTGGCATCAACAGAATCTCATAGAACAGCTTCGATCAAATGAGGATTTTCCCAAAACAAGCACAGAGGAAAACTGTGTCAAAGAAGATTCAAGTAAAACCACACAGGAGTTGCAGATGATCACAGAAGAAAATTCAGATGATTCTGCAGAGAGGTAGGAGTTTTAAAGTCTGCACTTAGAAAGCCATACTTCTGTCCAAGTTATTCCCTTAAACTGTCTTAGTTTTTAATGAGAGTTCCTTACTGCATTAGTCTCACTTATATATGTGCACTCCCACACTCGAATATGAACACATTCACGTTAAAAAATGAACAGGAACACCGTCGTGAAATTTTGATCTTTGCTTAAGATACATAATTTCATAACTATTCCACAAAAATAGCAATCTGCCAGTTCATCAATTTTTCTCTATCACAGTTTACAACATATTAATTTTTTGTTTTGATTTATTGTGTTTAAGTGCAATGAAAAACTGAGCCTTCTGAAATCCTGTCCTCATTCTGACTTTATCAATGGGTGCAACTCTGACAAATGGGAACTGCTGGAGGTGCACAGTCCGTGCGGTTGCCAGCAGTGTGTTGAATTCC
Organism: Pampusana beccarii; assembly: GCA_013399365.1. Taxonomy (NCBI): domain Eukaryota; kingdom Metazoa; phylum Chordata; class Aves; order Columbiformes; family Columbidae; genus Pampusana; species Pampusana beccarii. The sequence goes on from VWYH01009373.1 coordinate 1,084,737, forward strand.
TCATGGCTTTTTTTTAACTGCCTGCTTGACAAGTAAAATTAACCTTGAACTACGTGGAAAGGAAGCATCATTACTTGCCTTTTTTCCAGATTTATTTGAAACCACATTACTTTCACAGCTTGTTTAGTATACTAAGAGACAAACACTTTCTGCAAGGTCAGATCAAAAAATATTACAGCTATGAGACCTTAAAGGTATAAGCACAAAGGAAGAGCTATTTTTAAGATGTTAATACAGAGAACATTAATACCAATTATTTGATAAGGCATGCCTTTTAATTTTTTATGATCTTTTTTGAAAATTGATGTCAGTATTATTAGCTTATACAGCAACAACTTTGCAGCACCTTGGACTCAAATTATGCATTTATAATGTGATTATTTGCACCATTTAATGAGATTGTCATCCATATTTGGGAATTATTCAGGTTACTTACGTTGTATTTAAATACAAATCCATCTTATTTGAAGCTACAGTTTCAGTAGAAACAAAGCTGACAGTTTGTGTATTTTTAACGGTTATTATTTTTCAAGATGTACATCTGGTGTAGGGAACGTCCGCAGACTGAACAGAAAAAAAGGGCATTCCAAAATGTCATTTTGAAAAAAGTACTAGTAATCAGTGTGTACTACAGAAAATCATTAGAGAAAAAAATCAGTGAGGTAGGAATATGATAGCTCTGTATGTTTACGCACTAGTTTGTACTGTGTTAGAAGCATACTCTTAGTATAACTTGTTTTGAGTAACAGTACAAATTTCCTGAAAAAAAAAGGAACATTGAATAATCAAAACAAGATTCTATATCAGGTGAAGAAGAAGGTAAAAAAAGCATCATGTATTCAGTTTGGAATGTAATAAGCCACTGTCTTCTAAAAGAAGATGTGACATTTTCTCCAGCTATATATAAACTTTCTGCTGAGACCTCATGAAATTTTGTGCTTTTTATTCATGAAAAGTTAAGTTCTTCTCTTGAGCTGTTTAAATCCGCAGTTTTTAGAAAAGTTTTGGTAATGTGTAATATATATCTTACAAAGTATATTCAAATAAGTGTATTTTCTGTAAAGTTATCAGTATAAGCTTTGAAAGACTAAATTTGTAAGAAATTGTTTAGAAAGTGATGCATGTCTATGAGTTTCTCTATGAATAAAATTTTGTTTAAAAAAAAAAATAGATCAGTAAAGACACCTCAACCTAGTTCCAAGTTCTTAAATACACACCAACAGAAATCATTAAGTAAATCATCATTCTCTTCCCCTATAGCATCCAGCACAGGCCACACATGAATTAATATGCTAATTGGCTGGGTAGAAATGATATATTGAGAAGAAGAAATAAAGAGAAGCAGCCTTATATCTATATCTATATCATCTATATCTATATCTTGTTGCTGGATATATTTTCATCTCTTTAGAACCATACCTTATCTTATACCTTTGAAATCATCCTGCTAAGTCATTTTGGGTCTCCTTTTTCTTTAGAAATTCCAAATGGTCACAAACAATTGTAATCAATGGGTTCTGCTAGTAATTAACACAGCTGAAAAATGAGGCATTTCCAGGATCCCCTGGCTCCATCTTCTCATGTTATTAAAGCCATGGCATAATGAACTATACAACTATTGCAGCCATACGCTCTTTCACATTCATACCTGAGGACACCAAAGAAAATCTCATACAAATTTGCCTTTTATTCCTTAGAAGTGGTTGCCTCTAATCTACTGAGTTTACCTCTACCTGTTTTGAGCTGGGATTTAAAGCAGGACACTGCTACATGTCAATGGACATTGAAAATAGTAGAAAAGGATAGAAAATCTGGCCAAAACCTCAATCTTGAGCAGACTATGAAAGAAATTTCTAGTAGCAGCTTAACACTTCCCACCAAAAAGTTCTGGAAACATGAAAACGACATTCTCAATTTCTCTAGAAACTACAGTTCTTAATGCTTTCAGTATCACAGACACAAGAGCATGGGGCTGGATGAAATAGGGCTTGTTCCTAAATGATATCTCATGACCAATGACAGACAAAGTAAATGAGAACTTAAGTGACCAAAACTTACTGGTTTTGTAGTAACAATAGCCAGTTAAGGTATGACCAACCAACAAATTCTAAGTGCATAGCAGATAAATAAATTGGTTATTGGCACAGAGTAAAGCTTCCCAGAGCATTTATCCAGCGTTGCTAAGAGAGCACACTCAACAGGTATCAAAATATCTTGTAGGAGTAGTTAAATTTATACAGTCCTAAAATTACATTCGGCTTGAAGGCAACCTCGAGGCTGATGTGGCCCCCAGTGAAAATGACTTTGACAGCCCTGCCCTAGAAGCATCTAAAGTGGTGGGCCTTCACCTGTTGTCCTTACGGAAGTTGCATCAATAGTTTTGAAAAAAGCTGAACAGTGGACAATACACATTTCATTGACCCATGCTGATTCTCACTAATCTACTCCTTGAATGAGGATTGGGAACTTTTCACAAGTGAAAACCAGAGAAACTTGCTAACACCTGAAGAGATACAAATTTATTTTATTTAGACTGTACACTGTATTCCCCACTATAAAATATTATGGTATCACTGGGATGGTCAGAAGGCTAAACCCGCAGAATATGGCCGTGCAAATGAAGAGTAAAAATGTCCAAAGATTTTAGGTTTAGTTTTAAGTAGTACCTTAAATGATCTCTGGGACAATGCATGGTAAATAAACTGTGAAATGCTTCTGGTTCAGAAGGCACAGTTGCGGACTTTTGCACATTTTAACTAGTTGATGATCATCTCTGATCAACTCTGTCTCGTATCGTTTGAGGCTCAGGCTTGTCAGTCAGCAAGACCTCAGAGCAGTTCCATTTCTTTCAAAGAAAGTGATCTGGCACTGTGTCACCATTTATACAAAACCAGGACATGCTGGTCCAGAGACATCAGCGAAAACTTGAAGGATTTAATTGCTAGATTTTGTCTGACAACAGAAACTTTTCTTCTGTATGCAACACACAAACACACACTTGTGCACAAATAAAAGCACTGATACCTCCTAATAAGAAGAATCCACAATACTGAATTACCTTGATTACTTCCCTTGGTAAAGGTTGGACTCACAGGTATAGCTGTATTGACCTTTCAATACGAGCACTATGCCTAGTATTTATTTACATTGTGCTACATTGCCACATCAATTGATGCATGCTTGCTGGGAGATATATTACGATTCTACATGTATACTGTCAAAGACCACGCGTGCTGGTAAAGGATGTATATACCTCTTTTCCCAGTTGCCCAAAGGCAGTTAGATTTCAATAATTAATCCATTCATCATTTTTGTCTTATGCATTTTTTCTAATTATGTGGCTGAAAAATTGCTGACAGACCCTAGTTTGGTTGACAAACCCTAGTTCTGCTAAAGATACGTGCTTTCTAATTTCCCATATGAGGCAAAATATACTTCTAATTAATTTTAATATAAACTTTGGTGTCATAATCCAAGCATTTGGTACTGATGTACATAGAAACAGATATTCAGGAGTAACTTCTTAACGGAGGTGATGCATTTTCAGTAGTGACTGTTTATGATGCTCAGTTCTTTTGATAGTTCATCTTAAGACATGAAAACTTGTCTAATTGTCTTTTCATTTTTCTTGTCAGCCATATGGAAACAACTAACAGACCGTTTCCCTTACTGTCTATGACATATACATATATACACATATACATGACTACTTTGGATATTATCCCCTAGATGAGGGTTTTCCCTGGAGTTCTGTTTTTATTTCTTGGCTCATATTCTACTGTGAAATAAAGGTACCACAAGGAAAACCTATCCCTTTAGTTGTTGCAGTAACCCAGAAGATATTGAACAGGTGGAAATGAAGAAATCAGCATGCAGTGCCAAACCCCAATTTCCTGCACATACAAAGCCATCTTTTTCAGTTAGCTAATGTGGCACAGATGAAGGACATATGCTGTCATGTTTCCTTCTGCTGAGCACTTTTTTTAGGGAGAGCCATTACACTACATGTTCATTACATCCTCTGAAGTTTGTAACAGATACTCACTGAAATGATGTCTGCTTAATTTTTCAATAGACAAGACCATTTCAAAGGAAAGAAAACAGGTGATAATTTTCCTGGTGAAAGCGGAACACAGGAGTTATACTACAAAACCACCAGTCAAACCAGATTGAGAAGATTTTTTGCATTAAGAGTACAGTTCTGAGTATCCAAATAAGCAGAGTTCTACCACTGATTCATGAAAATGACTGATGATTAATGAAATGCACCTGGTAAATGGAAGGACTACTGTGTCTCCTTTGCAGAGGAGATGATGAAGTGCTGTATTCAGAGCAATACACATGACACTATTGTGAACCATCTCTGACACCTAAGGCAAAAGTCTACAAATGCTTATTCCTAATCCCACACAGCAGCAGCCTTTATCTTTAAATGAAAATATAACTGCTCCAATTTTATTTTCACTGAGCTTCCAATATCTTGGAAAAAAAAAAAAAAAAGAGGCAGCTTTCAAAAATCGTAACTTTAACAACAAAAAAAAAAGTTTTGCAAATATAATAAAGAATACTGGATGTAGTCAGACAGCATGGCAATCCTTCTATGACAAAGTTGGGTCAACTATATTTAGGTGCTTCTGTATCTGTAGCACTATTTGAGCTCATTATTGCCTTGATCTTTCCCCCATGACTATAGACAGCATATTGTTCCCCTTGTTCTTTGTATTCCTACACTATTCTTTACGCATTCCTTTATATGTTTCAAAAGTGCTGTAAGTCTAAAAAGCTGCAGTTCTTTTTTTCAGAGGCCTATGCTCTAGACGACTGTGATCATTTTCAGTGCCCTCCTGACTCCAGCGTGTCTGTGGATTACTCGCAGTGCTGTGGTCAGATCTGGATATGTGCTGCTTGAAGCCTGACAATTCTCGTGTAGAGGGCAGGGTCACTTACATGTCATTCTGACTAAAAAAACGTTTTAATATCCTCCTCAGCATGGGGTTTTTTGATTTTGTTTTTGTGTGTGTGTGTGTGTGTGTGTGTGTGTGTGTACAACATGGTGCTATTGCTCATGCCTGTCTTGCGATTCATATGAGCCTCCTGACCCTGTACCAAAGACCTGTTCCCTTATCATCTCTATAGGTTTGCAGTTATTTGTGCCTAAATATAGTATTTTGCACAAATAAATTCCATCTTATGTTTATCAGAAAATGTCTCAAATTTGCTGAGTTAATATTCAGTTGTGATCCTATTTAATGTCTCCAATTTACTGACCAACACATTAATTCTGATCTTACGCTCCAATATACTTGCAGGTATTCTCAGTTTGGCACGATCTTCAACAGTAATAAAGTTCCTGTCTAAGGTTTCTCTTAATTTCCTCCTCCCTCCAAGTAATTTAGAGCATTTATGAAAAGTAATAGTGGAACGTCAGAAGTAGCAGTAGAACTTCAGTGGGACGTTCGTTAGGAACCCAGTTTGATTCAGCTTCCTATTAGTGAACCACTGATAACTACTTTAAAAGTGTGATTTCAAACCAGCTTTGCACCCATGCCCTAATGTTTTACTCCAGACAGTACTTCAGGTTTAACTTAGTGCTATCTCACATGAAAGTGTCAAAGTATATTCTCATGTCTAAGATACAAATTACATCTACTTCTTTTCTGTTCTCCATAATGCCTACTACAGCTTTTTAATGAAGGACTTCAATTTATTTTGACATATTATTCTTCACAAATTCTTGCTGACTGCTGGTATTTTTTATTTTAAGTGCTCCGAAATAAGAATCATATTACTTTTACATTGCAGAATTTAGAAAGAAGAAATTACACTTCTATCTTGGGGAGAATTTTACAGTTTCTTTAATACTTATAACAACTTAATATATATTCAGAAGTGGATTTTAGAAAGATTATTTTATGCCACTCTGCTATAGATAGCCAAAATTCTTTATTACTACTCAGGGAGAAGTGAAAACTAATTGTCTTCTAAAGATGACTTTTATCTAAAGGTCAAAATATTAATTGGAAACTGGAGACATTGGAAATGGGTTATTTATGATATTGTAGCTGATCTCTCAGAAGTGATGCTTGAGCAGCTCATGTGACCTTTCCACACATCAGTGCAGCAGAGGAGCAGTTGGCAGCAGGGGCACAGGGGCACTCTGGGCAATGTTGGTTGCTGAACATCCCATTGGCATCACTGAGATGCTGCATCTGCTGGTGCCAGAGATTACTTTACCTGTACTTATGAACCAAGGAGCACGTAGCGCATGAGGTGATCAGTGACATTAAACTGAATTTTATGAGCATTTTACTGAACTCCAGTCACAACTGGTTGAAAAAAAGAGAGTAACCAAGAAAATTTTCCTTTGGCATCTACTATTTGCTAGGTGTAGAAAATTTGTGAAGTTATAGAAAGTGACATCTGATGCAGGATTAAAATCTAAGAGGAGAATTACCTTTTTCCCAGAAGTTGATAATTCACAAGGAGTAATAGGACCCTTTAGGCAATGTGCAAGTGTAACGAACAGTGACCAATGGAATAATTCTGACTAAACAAATGTTGTTGCCTCATACAAGAGCTCTTGGTACTGAAATGAGAAACAATATGTCTCAAAGACATCCTCAGCAGATTTTATTCCTGTTTTCTCCTTCTATTATGACATCTTATGAGGAACTTGAAATGGCAGAACTATGTTAAGTTAACGTGAGTTTAAATAGTTATTAAAAAAATAAAAGAAGAAGCAGGTTTGTATTTTGAAATTAATTTTATACTTAGCCTGTGAAAGGAGTGGATATTTGCTCAAAGATCGTTTTCATAGCTGAAAACGTCCTCTGGATGTCATCTAGTCTAACCCCATCTCTGCACATCCCTGCAACAAGGCTATAATGAGAAATAATAAAACTTACTAAAAACTCACAACACTTTGCAGGCTTACATTTAACATGCAGAGCTTTCAAATATGAGTTATTATAGGCAAGGGAAAAAAAAAAACCAACACATTTAATAGCCATTTAAGAACTTAGGACGATTCTATTCATTTCAAAACAATTTCTTTATGATTCAATTATCTTCTCATTTCCACTCCATGGAACAGCTCCCTCTCAGCAAAGACAGCTGTTCAATTACTTTTTAAAGAGTTATTACTGTTCTTAAAATCACTTCTTAATGTTGCCAGAAAAAGCTAAGGAGATGATTAAACACACATAGCCAATGCAGAGCAATTTTTACAGACACGCTGAGCATATGCAAGTGTAAAATCAACAGGAAATCGCATGGCTGTTGAAGGATTCTTGGAAAAGGGGCACAGAGTTTGCTTGATTTGAAAGTTGTAGCTAGACAGCATTTTGAAAGAAATTAATAATATATTTTCAATGTTTTGTGGCTGAATTGTTTACTTTGATCTATATGAAATACCATGAGGAACATTACTAAAATCTTTCATATTTAAAGAAATAAAGGGACTTGTTTCCTGCAGTCAAACAGCTAAGTTAGCCCAAGACATACCAATTTGGGTTAGTTCCTTTCATTCTACTAGAAGAAAATAATGATACTATATTTAGAAAATGACCATATCAGGTGGTAAAGAATATGGCTTGCATCCGGCATACCTCTAGGTATGCAGACTAAATAAATACAAAAGTAGAACTGAAGTACTGTCAGGATTCACAGAAAGAGCTTAAGCTAAGTATAGCAAATACACTTGAAAAATAATGTCTAAAACAAAGTTATAACACAGCTCTGACAACAAATCTTCTTCCAGTCCACCCCAGTCCCTCCTGTCCCAAGCACAGGCTTAATAGTCAAAACTCAATTCAAAGCTAATTCAAACAGAACAAGATCTTAGAGCCTGGCTCATTCCAACAAATCTGCCTATCCAATAGTTATTAGCATAAAACACCTTTCATCTCATTCTAATAACTGTTTCCATTATATACAATAAGTCAGGATATTTCACTAAAAGTCTGTCTGGTACTCACAGGTGACAAGAAGGATAACTAAAGCTATTTAAAGGAACACCCTACCTACCATTAACTAGAAGTTTCCTATTACAATAAGCAGTAAAAACCACCACTATGCTTGTAATAAAATGTTTCGAAGAGCAAACATGAAGGGAATACAGTTGATAAAGCAGACAGCCACTGTCACCATTGCCTGTGCTTCACTTTAACTGATAAATTAGAAGTCAAGAGCGAGGCATTCTTGCAAGAAATGAGCATTTTGAAAGCCTGTTCATTTTAATAGAAGTTGAGAAAAAGTAGAACTGGGCAAATATACCTTGATTTGAATGGAAATTGTGAGCAAACCACTAAGAAATCCTAGGAATTGGAGAAAAGCTATTTTAAGCTATTACATTACGGTTTGCGTTGCTAGGGAAACCTCTTCTACAGTGTTCATTTAGCACAGATGCTCAGGAAAGCTCTGTGTCTCCATGTCATACCGTTTCAGAATGCTTCAGAATGTGAAGAAACAGAGATGCACGTATACACGTATATGGACAAAAATATCTCTGTGATTTTGTCTTAGTCATGTTCTATGTCTTTGCTGGAAGTTAGTGAATTCCATTTTTTGCCATGCCCACGCTGATAAATCAAAAGCCTTGTAATTAAAAACCTTTGTTTCCAGACTCAGGATATTTGCTCAGACATTACCTTCAGTTTGGATTCATTCGTCTTCACGTTTCGGACATCTATTTAGAACTAAAGGTTTTCATTTGCCATATACATAGCGAAAATGCAAGGAGAAAGTTCAGCTCTGGTGAAACCCTTTCTGGCCCACGTGTTTGACCCTGGGGCAGAGGTGACTTGGCAAAATGTATCACAGAACCTGCTCCATGCAGGCTGTACTGCCAGCGCGTTGTGCGTTCTCCCCTGCCCAGTCCAGCCTGGCTACTGGGCGGGCAGGAGGGCTCAGAGCCAGAGCCCCTGAGCATGAAAATGTGCTCTGCCTTGGCTTTTTCAGAGAGCAAGAGCTGCAGAAATTTACAAAACATCAGAATTATTTTTCAATAATTCAAATATTTTTTTTTCAAATTCTACGATACTGCAGTCTCTCAGTTTTAAGAGACTTCGTTTGTAATTTGGGGAATGGCATATTGTTACTGTATGTCGTCTACTCTTGGTGCACAAAGTGCATTCTCACTCTGTGTCCAAGCAAGGAACGCTAAAACAATTTGTGAATCCAGCTAGGTGAATTATAACTGCTGTGCAGGATGGACCTACAAATGTGTGTGGAATCACGTTTTGGGAACATGTGTACGTGCAGTCACATCACAGGTATGTAACCAGTCTTATGAGTGAGCTACAAGCTCAGGAAGCAGCTTTTGAAAGTGTTTTTTTTATTGGAAAGATTTGCTGATTTTTGTCCCTACTGTCCTTCTAGTGAATTCAACCATTTATACCGCCTCCTTGGCCTTTCCCAACCTACCATTCTGACTTACGAGAAGTGGAAGCCAGTTGACTCCTTATTTTTATGTCTCTTGAAATTTGTGAATGGGTGTGCAATGAACTGCTGAGCAATTCTAAAAAATGAGCCCCCAAACTCAGGAACAAAATCCCATAGACACTGACTCTTGAATAGGCATCTATATAATACTGGAATTTTTAAATGTTTGTCCTGAGCAGTTGAACAAAAATTATTCACATAGTATTATAGTGCAAGTAAAGATCTTAACCAGATCTTACTGTGCTTTTACACAGTAATAAATTACAGAAACTCTTTACTATGTACATAGGAATATCCCATTTCATAATTATCTGTATACAGCAAAAGGTGCACAGAAATCTCTACCATAGAGACCAGATGCCAAGAAAGGAATGCAGGAAACTTTCAACAAACTGTCATCCTGGTAGCAAAGGATCAACAACCGAGGGAGTACACATGCTGATGAGAAAAGTCTGCACTGCAGTGAGCCTGGGAAATAATTTTATAATTAACCTCCTCTGTTAAAAAAATAAATATACAATTTCCAAAGGAGAACAGCTTAGTGGATAGAGTGTTTGGATCTATCCCTCCTCGTAAAAGGAGCTCACAATGTGGCCACAGCTGCCACAAGCACTCAGGGGCTCTACAGTTTGGTTGCAGACTCTTTTCCAGCAAATTACCCCACCGAACATGTGCCTTCTATTCACAGGAGAATTCAAAATACCCTAACACAAATTCATCCTAATATGAATCATAATGGCATTAATCTGTATATTATCATTTCTGGGGGGAAGAACAAAACTCAAAACAGCCACAGTACTTTCAGTAGGATGCTGAAGCTCCTGTATTTAATCATATGCACACTTGTACTTGTAATCCCAAATGGGAAAAGCTATTTTAACTAATGCAAACTGAGAATAGTGACAGGTTTACGTTAATACTAGCAATAAAAAAATTATTAAAACCAGACAGTTTCAAGAGCACCAAGTTTTAAAAGAATTGTCAGTATTAACCTTCAATTTAGATAGAAGTCAGCAGTCTCTCTGTTAAATTATTATATATTTCAATTGCTTATTTCTTCATCTACTACATAATTTTCTGTCATTGTTACTACCTCATGTTAATGTTACTATCTCAGCAGTCATCAAGATATCGTACAATTTTGCATACTCTTTTGGATCTAAGTTTTTTACCCAACCCTAAAAAACTTCAACACAAGATTTAGGTGTTACATTTAGAAAGAATAAATAATAAAGGCAACAATTGCAGTAGAAATCTTAAGGCAGAGGTTGGGACAGTTACTGATATGGCATAATTATATCAGTGAGCAATTGGTACAGGTACATCACCTTTATCATTATTTCACCTGTGTTTAGAAATGGCTTCCTAACTGAAATATTTTTCTTATTTCTCAGCCAGCTGATGTAGCTTATCTCTAACAGATGCCATGATCCTATGATTTGAGCTAGGAAAACAGCAGCTCTCAGTCTCCAACACAACAAATAGAGGGTCAGAGCCCCAACAGCTGCACAGGGGAGGCTGCCTGCATGGGGGCTGACTGTGGTTTCCTTGAATAAGCAGAAAAAAAAAATACAGGGAGGAAAAAAATAGATGAGTTGCATTGTAAATATTGCTGCACAAACAAACAGAATTGATGAAGCTGCAGTTTCGTCCCATGCCCTGTCACTGCTGAGGCACAGCCAGCGCCCCACAGAGCTGAAGTCACACTGCTATTTTCAGCTCTGATAAAGTCCTTAGGATGTCTCGTGTCTCAAACTGGTTTCCAGTTTGCTGCTGGTGGCAGCTCTGATTTACAGTGCAGAGGTGAGGTGATCCAAAAATAAAAATCTGTGACCCTGAGAGCTGAACTATTACTTGATTAAACTGAATTTCACAAATATTATAGCATGTTAGTTAGGTACATTCAACGAATACCCAACAGGGAAGTGGTCACCATAAATATATAAATAATAGCCCTATCAAGAACAATAACATTAAAATACTGCATTTCATCCCTTGGTTTTCATGCAATACTAAGCTTCTAAGCTTCCTTAGCATCTTTTCTAGTTTTTGGTCATAACCACACTTAATGAGGCACTTTAAGAACATACTGAATTTTAAAAAGGACATGGCAAATAAATGGCATTTCTGTTTTATCATGTTCTAATTAAATAATGAGGAAAATTGAATTTATCCTTTATGTACTGATTAATGAAGAGTGCTGAGTTGATTAATGAAGAGTACTTTATGAAGACAGAAAATAATTTTAACATAATTCAGAAATTCAAGGAATTCAAGGAATTGTAGGAATGGAATGAACCATAAAACTCATCACATCCTGACCAAAGAAAAGATGAAGTTTTACCTCCACAACACCATCTTTGAAACGCAGCTTGTTTAGGGTCCAGTATGTTTTAGGTCTTACCTCAACTTTCCTTTTTCAGCCTGTTTCATTCAGGTAATTACACACAAGTGTGAGTAGGTCTTAGAAAAGTAAAAGTTTGCCAATAAGTTCAATAAGGACAAGGGCAAAGATGGCTCTCAATTTAAATTCTGTTCCCCAAAATTTTGTCACTAGCTATCTTATGTCGATGTAACAATCAAACCCTATTTCTATTGTATGCTTGTCTATAATAAAAAAACGGAGCAGCATCAAAAGAAGAATTTGCCTGGAATGCATTCAGAACATATCTGCCTTTCAGAGTGAATCCCTGATAAATTTTCACAAGTAGCTATACCAGTTATTCATATCTCTTATATTTATTACGCTTAAAGCATGTCATCCTAGCTCGATTTTGAAAATGTCATGTGAAATAGTGTCAGAAGTGATCCAAAAGTCAAGATGACTTCTGACAACTAAGGTTTTTCTTCCAGTAAGCTAGGTTAGCTTGTCAAAAAAAAAAATTGTTATGACATGATTTGTTCTGAACAGCCATGCTGGCTGGTATTTATGTCCCTGTTATCATCTAGACTTTTAATGCTTTTTGATTTTTTCTTCAAGTTTACAGTTTATATTGTCTGTTTCAAAATTTTGTGTTCCTTCTTTTGAAAAATGGTACCGTATTTTCACTATCCTTCACAAATCCTTACAGGAAAACTCCGAAGTTATTTCACTTGGTGCTCTACCTAAGATGAAATTCATAGTGCTCAGCTACTTTGGAATCATTCCAATATAGATTTATCTCTGCTCTCTCTGGGCTAATCTGCCTTCTTAAGCCATTATTACTAATGCTAATGGTGTTAACACCACTCAACATTCTAGTGAACACTAACACAAAGATGTCATTAAACAATTTGGGTTTCTGATTTTACATAACAGTTAATTGATAATTTTCCCTTCCAGCTGAGTTAAAAACTAATTCCTTGGGCATCATAGGACTAAAATACTTATGGAAACTTTTGTTATGCAATATTCAGTTTTGTTTCTTTTGTCCAAACTACACATTTTAAAGAAAACAAATATTTCTCCATCCTCTGCATGCTTCCATTCTGAGTAGGTAGACAACCTCGAGTTCTCTCATTGTGTTCTCACCATCTTGTCCTACACACACAGAACAAGACGTGACAGGCAGACGTGTCCAGACACTTGCCGCCAGCCTGCCTGTCTCTGTACTACAGGCCACAGCATCCCCTGTTCCAATTCTGCATAAAGGCACCGGACTCAAAGATATTTTTACTGATTTGTTTCTTCAAAGTACTTTAATCACCACCTTCTTTAGTTCGCTGATCTCCAGTACTATATTTGTAAGGTCGATATTTGAGTTCTCTGCAGTGATACTTGAACACTAAGGAAAATATATACATATTTGAATTTAATTTTTTCCTTCCATAATATACTATAGCTACTGTTTTCAGTCAGCTGCTGAAGTTAATCCAGCTATTATAATATTAACTTTAACAAACTTAATGGAGCACTTTTTTTTTCCTGGTATTTTTCATTTTCTGAAGACATTTGTCTTTAAAAAAATTGTTAACGGTATTTCAGCTGTAGTTAAAGGTCACTCTACAAAACATATGAAAGAAGTATCCAGGACTGAAGTGAATCCTTAGACTTTAAGTCCCTTTGTAAATGTTTGCAGCTTAAAAATGATTGCTCTACCCACAAATATACAGACACTGTGGGAAATTAATTATTTCAAAAGTAAAGAGTCTCCTCTGGAGACATTCAAAACCTGCCTGGACACGTTCCTGTGCAACCCGCTCTGGTGAACCTGCTTGAGCGAGGGGGTTGGACTAGGTGATCTCCAGAGGTCCCTTCCAACCCCAGCCATTCTGTGAAACTTGTACTGTGCATCTGCAATAGGGATGGTTGAGTATTATTTTAGTTGATCTCTGCAAATCTCAAGGATGAGTGCAATATAATACATACTTAAATACAATACCTAGAGTGAATATAATGATTCTAAGAAGAGATATTTTTGAATATTCTCTGAAAAATATTAAAGAAAGTTTAAGAGGTAAATATCAAAATGTGAATGTTACGTAGTATGAATTTGGCATCAAGTACCTCATGCAAAGCTAATGAGCATTTAATCCAATTTTGCAGCTTCTTGATTTTCAATGAAGCATTGAAGGAAAACAAATAAAAAAGTATAGTAATTAAACTCACTGAGACAAATTAATTTTTGTAAGCTCTAAACTACAAAGGATACACATTATACACGAACTTGATTTGCCCCTTTTCTTAGGAAAAAAAAAAAAGAAAAAAACAAGAAAAAAGAAAATCCATTTGAAATTATAATAAAGACCTTCAAAAGAAAGGTAGGGAGTTTGTTGCACTGGTTTGGTAAATCTTAATATGTTTGCAATTAGTATAAACTCAGGTTGCCCAGACAGAGACACACGTGCACCCACTGTGCAGATGCATGGGGCGTCTGAAGATCTCAGATGTGTCAGGTGTGCTGTGTCTCAGGTGACACATACACACATCTCTATGCTGACAGATCTCGGTTCTACCAGCAATAATGTGTCTCTGCAGACTGTATATGATCTTACATCTCCAGTGCGTCTGGCAGGGCCAGGCCTGGGTGAACACACCAAACTCTGACTCATCTGAAAGTCATCAAATACACACAGGAGCTAAAGGCTTTTGTCACACCAGTGCCTGAAAGATGGCATATTCCAAACGGGTTGTGGGATTTATATAAATACAATGCAGAAATCCAGAAAGCTTCATACTGATAGATTTTCAGATGGAAAAAATAGCTATGGCTGGAAAAACCCAGACACACAATATCCATACCAACTGTGGTTTTGTTGTGTACCATTCAGAAAAGCACAGTACAGAAACTTTCTGGTATTGCAGAGGAGACAGAAAACTCTGCTGTGTTTCACTTCAATATTACATTATCGTTTCATTTCTAATTATTCACCTTGAATTCTGATTAGCTAGTTAATGACGTGTGATCTTTGAAAATGTATAATCTAACTTATCTCTATTTTCTGAAAATTTAACTTATTCAACCTGATTTAGCCATTCGTATTTCTAAACTTTCTGAACTAGATGTTCAATTGTGAATGTAATCCAATATTCTGCTAAATTTAATATGTTAATTTCATGAAGAGATTTTTATCTCTCCTAATCATTTATGAATATGCATGAATAGTATCAAAGACAATCACTAAATTTAGCCAAACAGCTGCCTTTACTTCCTATATGGCTTTGGTAATCAAAAACCAACAACAACAGGTGCTTTACATTTTCATAATATATGATATTAAATCCAGAAAATATTTTTCTAAAAAAACCCTTTAGCTAAAAAAGTGTTGAAGACAACATTATCTTCAAGATGTAATATTTATGTAGATCAACAAATGCATTAGTATTTTACTAAAACAGATGAACATAAAAATAAGTATATTTGTAAGAAAATATCAAAAAGACATTCCAGTCTGCAACCTAATCCATATTAAAAGGCAATGGGAATGATGTCTTAAAAGAGAGTGAGATAAGAAAAATTGTGTACATAGTTTTTATGGGTATTTGTAAGCGGGACAGCTAACAAAATTCTGGAGTGGAAGGAATATATTTATAAAGTACCTTTCCACGAAATGGCAGAAAAATTAGTTTGTCTTTATTGTTTGCATTCGGGTTTTAAAGGCTATATAATGTACTGATTTTATCAGCTTTTAGTTTGGTGATTTGTCTAGAATTATATGGTCCTTGTCAAATTATCTTCTGATTCATTCCCATTTAGTAATGTACGAAGTATGAAGAGACACAGAAATAAGACCTAAAGACACTTCATATCCAGAGTTTCATACCACAAGATATTTTAGCTATTAGTGCCACAGGAAAACAGGTTCGTGCATTGTTGACACAAAACTGACAGGAAACAGAAAACTCCTCCGTAGCACCACCTACTACAGTTCACTGCAGTAAACTACAGTTTACATGCAGCCTTAGAAATAAAAACTCTCAGATACCAAACAGAAAAAAAAGGAAGAAGGCATCATAAGACCAGGATCATAAGAGCTTTATAATTTTAAGCATTTCTGGAATGTCATTTGAACAAAAATTATATGAAGAATGTAATCAGCGTTTGTAGCGCTGAACTTCCCTCACTGCCTCGTTTCCTTGCAGGCTGTCGAGGACCAGCAGCTCCCTGCTGGGAATGAGCACCAATGGCTCCGATGAGTATTTCCACTCGACAAACCACGCAGAGCAAACTTTCCGCAAAATGGAAAATTATCTGCAGCAGAAGCAGCTGTGTGACGTTCTTCTCATAGTTGGTGACCAAAAGATCCCAGCTCACAGGTACATTTCGCAATGTTGTTTACATGGCTTCAAAGCCTGAAATTTCCAAATACTAGGTCAATTTACGCCTACCCTGTTTAGTTATGAATGAATGCTTACCATAGATAGGACATCAGCTAACAATGGAATAAAATTATGTGATCAACGTTTCATATTAATTATTTCAAATGGAATGAAATTCAAACACAAAACATCGATATTGTCTATCTTCCCTTCTTGCTGCTGTCAAACTACTGAGATCAGTGAAGAAAATCTGCCCAAACAAGCACTGAGAGAAAATTGAATTACTAATTCCCCTTTTAAATGTATTGCTCACCACAATAAGATTTGAATCCTATGCTAAAGGTAATGTTTCTATTGCACACACAATTTATTATATAATAATAATAAATTTCATGCTTGCTATTGAGATTATGAACTAATTTGCAGTTCTCCTAAAACGCTTTTATTTCAAGGTTGGTTCTCAGTGCAGTGTCTGATTATTTTGCTGCGATGTTTACCAATGATGTGCGCGAAGCAAAACAAGAGGAGATCAAGATGGAGGGAGTAGACCCTGATGCGCTGAAAGCTTTGGTGCGCTACGCCTACACAGGTAATTCTTCCATTACTCACATCATTGTCACAAAGGAAGATAAAAGCTAGTCAATACATACATAGTTGTTCCTTCTTCCATTTCATACCAGCACATAAACACATGCATAAATCATGTGTACGTGATGTGAAACTTTCTGTAGAGAGGATAGATACTACTATCTAGAGGATAAATACCACTGTCTTATACAATAACCAATTCTAGAAGATACGCAGAAAAATTAACATACAAATTCATATTGGGCATCTTTCTCTAACTAGATATGAATTATTTTAGGAATTTTAATGAGAGAACATATTTTGCCTGTTGCCCACCTCATGTAGTGACACAGAAGAGGGTACCATGAACGTTCCTGTCACCGGTAGCTACAGCCATGGTCTGCCTGGGTGGCAGTTCTTTGACTCACTCAAGGCTCTTGAGTAGGAATCATCAGAGGAAAACAGGAATACAGCCACACCCATGAGTAGCAACTTTTACTATGAGAAAGTGCCACCGCATTCTAAAAAAGGTTTACTTACGCTCTCTTGAAATATTATAGAGATTTTATCTTAATGAAAATGACTTTTATCTTCTTGTTTTCCTCTAATTTATTTTCTCCCACTTTCAACATTAGCCTCTGTATTGCTGAATCCAAAGTGATCGAACTAAGTAGCCAAAGAGACCAAGCCAGAGAACTGTGAAATCGCTTTCATCTGCTCTACAGAAAACAGGGAAAACTGCTGTAGAACATGACCACTATGTTAGCATATATTACAATTAGAAGCATCCAGATCCTTCAAACATAGACAGATTCTGGAAGTGAGCACATTGTGGTATTTGGCTAGCCAGAAAGGTAAAAGGGAAACCCTTTTTCTGTGACACAAAAATCCCCAAATCTCAAAAGAGAAAATTACACCCTCAGGATGTACCAACACTTAACTGACCAGAATAACAGCTTTCTGAATTTATGGACATCTGCTCGTAAACTCACCCATCCCCTCAGTTAACACCTATTATAAATAAACCCTGTCATCTGATGTCCCGCACAGGACATTACTTTTTAGCTTTTGAATGAAATAACACAATTTTGATACCAAAACAGTGAGGCTGGAAGATGGATCACAGGTATCTATCAGTATTTGTATAGTACTTTAAAAGAACTTAGAATAATTTAAAAAAATCAAAGTAAAATAGAGACCTCATAATCACCACCTTGACAAGAAACCAAAATGAATTTGTGAGTCACAGAACACTTCTCAAAATTTTTCAGAGGAGGAGAAAAACTGGGGAGTGGGAAGGCTTCACGTAATAAAAATACAATGAAAATGATGGAAAACTACTGTTTGTTTGTTTGTTTTTTCCCTATATACAAACCGCACAGGTATTCTGGAGTTAAAGGAGGACACTATAGAAAGTTTGCTGTCTGCAGCTTGTCTTCTGCAGCTCTCCCAGGTTATCGAGGTTTGCTGCAGCTTCCTGATGAAGCAGCTCCACCCCTCTAACTGCCTGGGGATTCGCTCTTTTGGAGACGCTCAGGGCTGCACGGAGCTCCTGAAGGTGGCCCACACATATACCATGGTAAGGTGAACAATCGAAATGCTTCACAATTAATGTTAACAGCAAGCGTGAATAATCTCCTGGAAAACATGTGGGCTTTGGCTCAGCAGAGCTGGCTGAGCGGGGCTCAGGGATGCTCCTCTCTCTGAGACTGATGCTCTGCTCTTCCCACACTGGCAGGGGCAGTTTTGGGAAGTCCCTGATGCAGGGACATCTCCACCCAGCTCCAGCTCCAAGGGGAAATTTAAGAATTGTGACTGTTATAGAAATATGGGAAGGAGAGAACAGTATGCTCAGAAAAACACATGTTCAGTTCTGTTTCCCATTTCAGACTTCTGCCTTGTAGAAGGATATATTTATTGGACTGAAATTTGCAGTATGATTTGCACACGTTTCTTACAAAAAAAAATGAGGCCTTAACATGGCTAACATCAAGATGCAAAGAGCAATGGCCCATTCTTATGCTTTCGATTCAACACAAAGAAAATTCTAAAGCTGATTTTAAGGTGAGACACACATAGAAAGAGACAAAATAAAGAATGTATGAGAAAGATTTGGAATGCTAAAAAGCAGCGTATCCCTGACTGGAGCATAATCCTGCTCTGGCTCAAAGCAAGAAATGAATATTCAGAGTGTGGGAAACAGAGAAGCAAGATAGCTTGCTGTGAAACCAAATCAAGGGATAAATATTCAGGGCAACAAGACGTGCTACAGCAACTTTAAACACAAAAAGAATAGCAACTGCTACAGCTAAGTAGATATAAAAAGAACTACTTGTTAGGAGACACGTGGCAACTTTATGCTTGAAATGTTAGCATAGTATGTCAAAACCAGCTTGGAGGTTTCATAATGCTGAGAGCATTCCAGCAAGAGATTGTCCACTTCCACACGCTGAAATAAATAAGAGTGGCATGTGCAGATTGAGGGCACTGGTTGTGCCCTTCCTGTCACACTAATGAATGGTTTGTTTAACAGCAATCTAGATTATTTTTATATTTTAAAGTTTGAAAAAGGGCATTTAAGGTACAGGTTCACTCAGCCTCTATAAAATTGTGTTGCACTTGGTGCTCCACACCATTTTATACTCCACCAAACCCAGGAACTTCCCCCCAATGGCTCTTGTCTCCTTTCTCCCACCAGCACCAGCACATGGGCATCAACTTTAAGCATTTAAAATTCATGGTCCAGATTTCTGCAAAATTGAAATAAAATCACATGATCAGACATATGATTTTATAATGTCGGACAATAAGAGAGCTTTTTTGGTTAGTTTTTTTAACCATTTGAATCCTCCAGTTTTTCCCAGGAGTTAGATTTTACTATTTTTAAAACTGTTTGTCACAGAAATGACAGTTGGGTCTTTAAGAACTCTGGATAATGTGAAGGATCATGGTGAATCTGTGATGCTCAGCAGTTCTGGGCATACATAAGCTTTACACTATGTCTTCCTGAAAACAACCAGGAGCATTTCCACCCCCAGAACCACCTCCTGTCTCTTGTGTGCAACACAGATTGAGAATGCTGCCATGAAGAGGACTTTACATGTCATAAAAGCACCCATCAAGTTTGTAGCTACTGACAGTTTAGAGATAGAAGAGGGAATCTGCACCCCTTGAAATAACCTTTAAGAAAATTTTCTTTTAAACCCTTGAAGTAATTTAAAAAAACCTTCAAACTTTGGAAGATAAGAGATCGTTATGATGCGTACACACCCAAGTGCTGTGGAGGAGAATAAATAAAACAACCACTTGGAAATACGTACCTTAGAGGAAAGTCTATGAAGTTGTAATGTAAATACAGAGACCATTCAAATGAACTAGTAGTATTCAAATATTTTCAGAAGACAATGAGCTATAAACACCATATCCATTCAACAAAACCAGACACAATGGAGACCTTCCCCTTCAATTACTTTGGCCATTGATGACAGTATTAACAGCTTCCTACCTGGTATCTTTTGGTAGAGATAGAACTTGTTCTGATAAACATCTTGTGCTATAATTGTAACTAAATGTGTACTGGCCTTCCTGTGCCTATTCTCTGAATGCAACAAAATATTAAAGCAGGGTACACATTGCAGAGCAAAGTTAACATCTCCTTCAGTCACTGACCCTTCTCTTGGAAAGAGTTACAAAAGGCTAAGAAACTGGTGAAAACAAATAATACCAACAACAGTTGCAAAAATTTCTTTATCTGCCCTATTTCAGTCTGGTTCCTAAATAAGACACATTACTCACAGGTATATAAATAAATAATATTTCAAATACAGATGTGAATTCTTACATGTATTTATTTGCAAGTAACACAAAAAAAACCTATCTCTGTTAGCAAAATTTATTTTTTCCTTTGGAATTAGCACAAGTAAGCATACTTAATATATTTTAATATCCATTCTAATGTTATAGTAACTTGACTGTACAATATATTATTTTTATGAAAAATAATTATTTGAAATATTCTGGGGATTTAATATTTGTGGCAACTTCTGGAGTTGGTGAATTTTATCATAGCAATACCTTAAATACTGTGACCCTGTGTTAGGACTTGTTCAATTCTCTGTTGCCGTTAGAAAAGTGAGTTTAGCTTCCCTTGCCCTATTTTCTCCTACTAAGAGCAGAGATGCACAGTCAACACCTGGCACAGCTCATTGGAAAAGGATTTGAAGATTTCAATGTAATTTGCTTAAAATTATTGAATTATAACAGAAGTGACACAGTTTATTTGAATGCCTGCTTGGCAGTCTTAAGATACACGTTATACTTTAAAATTGTTTTTTTTATGTTATTATAGAGTGTTAAGAGTGGTATAGAGTGTTATTATAGAGTGTTAAGATCCCATTGATGGACAACACTGCCAGGAGCATGTCCCTAAGACAGGACATAGTGACAAGAAGCCTGACAAACACACTGTAGTTTGAAAATAAACATTACCCTTCAGTTCTGTGAGAGCAAGGCAGCAAAGAGCAACCAAAATCTCCTTTAAATGGTAGCAGAAGATTCAGTGATCTTTAGAATATATATTGCATATCCCTATGCTGTAGAACGGAACAGGAATGGAATAAATGCAAAGCCTACATTATCTAAGAAAATGTTATTTCAAGTTGTGAAAATCATCAGTGCACTGAAACATATATATTTTTTTTCATTTTAGGAACACTTCACAGAAGTAATAAAAAACCAGGAATTTCTTTTGCTCCCTGCTAATGAGATTGCAAAGCTCTTGTCTAGCGATGACATCAACGTGCCAGATGAAGAAGCCATATTCCAGGCACTGATGATGTGGGTGAGGCACGATTTGCAAAACCGGCAACGAGACCTGGGAATGCTCCTTTCTTACATCAGACTGCCCCTGCTTCCAGCCCAGGTACGGGTGCGAAGGGCTGGCAGGGAACTGAACTGCCCACTGAAATGCCACCTCAAGCATCATTTGGGCAGAGAAAAGAATTCAGTGGAAAGGTTTTTGGTTGGGGTTTTTAGGTGATTTTTTTTTTTTTTCCTTAAACAGTGTGGTCAATGTTTTTATTATTTGTAAACACAGATGAAAAAATATCCCCCAATGCCAGTGTAATTATTAGGCTCAGAATTACCTCTATGAAAATGTCAGTCTAACAGTATTACAAAAGTACAGTGTTTCTTTGTTGGGTAGCAATGGTAGTAGTTTTCCTCTAATAATACAGCAACCTATATACCATGCAAAGATATTTATTACAATTTTCCAAGCTGCAGTACAGATAAGGCACAATACTTATTTCTTTATTGCTATATAAGTAAACAAACCCAAAAGGGCTTAGATTATTGCTGACTATTCTGAGCATTGACATACATGTTAGATTTGCTTATACTCACAGCAAAAAGAGTTTAATTCAGAGGGTGCAGTGCTACATTTGCTTTATTTTTTCTGAAAACTTTATTTTAACCTCTATAAAAGGTTAAAATTGCAAAGACATCATACTTAAAGTCTTTGTTCCTACCTTTATGTTGTTTTGCTTGCATTAAAGCAGAGTTTCCAGCAAAGCTCAAATCAGAGGTGAACTAAAAATGGGTGTTTGTAGTTACAAATACTTTAATTACTGAAGTACATACAATTTTAACTATTTAGAGATATGTAAGAACCTCACCTTTCATTTTTTAGCTACTAGCCGATCTAGAAAATAGTCCAATGTTTGCAGACGACCTAGAGTGTCAGAAACTTCTTATGGAGGCCATGAAGTACCATCTCCTACCAGAAAGACGGTCCATGATGCAGAGCCCTCGAACTAAGCCTAGAAAATCTACAGTGGGTGCACTTTATGCCGTAGGAGGTATGGATGCCACTAAAGGTAAGTTCAGAAATTAATTGTATTGCAGACATCCAGATATATATGACAAATATTTAAAGATTCATGTTAGGAAACCAACAAATTAGGGATGAAAAAAGAGGAAAAAATAAATAAATCACAGAACAACAACAAAAGTCACAGAACATAGATGTTATTTCTTCTTGCAAGAATCATGTGTTTGTAAATGATGTACACATACCTTGAAGTGCAGACTAAACAAGTTTGATTCATATAGATGATTTTAAAATTACGGTTTGTAAGAATTTGTGTGTATAGTTTGACTTTACAAATCAGAAGAAAAAAAATAATATTCAAAATACTTCAAGATTTGTTTAATGTTGTTTTAGAACCCTGTGCTCCACTTCCTGACAAAAGTTAGAAGGCTGGAAAAGTTTGTAAATAATAGGAAAATAAAACCAAAAAGCATTACTGAACTACTGAGAACTCTTAGCTAAAGTTTGTCAACCCTTATTATAAAACTTCAGATGGAGAGATTTGTACTTTTTCATAAGTGCAACAGTATGTGCAGCTTTTTTCAGAACTTCATACAAAGGTGTTTTTTCAGGTTTGTAGTTCAAAGCTAAATGTAATAAATGTATTTCAGCTTCTATTATTTGATTTTCATAACTGCAATCACCTTACAGATTCATACATTACATTATTCTATTGAGTAGGCAGTATATTAAATAATTTTCTACAGGAACCTTAACTTCAAACCCAGAGCTTGGAGCCAAAGAACTATAATTAAAGTCCAGCAACTTGCTTAACAATATTACTTTTAGCTCTGTGAGTTCACTTTTAATAGAATCAAAAAGAAGCTAATCCGTTTCATGGTTTGCAAAAGTTGCTGATGACTGAGTTTTCCTGTACGATAGATCTTGCAGTGCTACCTTATGATCTCTATGCAACCAAATCCAGTGCAAAACACTCACTCATTGCCATCACTCATTCCCAGGATAGTTTAGCAAAATGAAGTTAAACTGTAGCAATTAGTATAGTTTCATTAGTGATACGGGTTATTTACGAATTACATAAACCAACCAAGAATTCAAGGCAATCTTTAACTTCTACCAAAACAAGAATAAAGTTCTGCAATAGATTTTTCTCAGTAAAGGTTATGCCAAAAAAAAGGGCTGTTTTGGCCAGCATCTGCACTTCCTGTTGGTGTCTCTTTTACTTCTTACCTCGGAATAAAGCCAATTGTTTGAACTTTTGCCTGTGCTGGCTCAGAAGAGCAGCACTTCCTCTCCTCCCTGCTGGCCTCTGCAGCTCTGACTCACATTTCCAGCCTGTGCTGGGCTGTAAGATAAAGGAAACAGCACCTCAGAGACAACGATGTGCTGGAAGAACAGCTTTGAGAAGGGAGTAACTACCACCTCTGGCAATAATACGCATTCTGTGATAAAGAAAACTCTCAGGGAATGACGGGTTTGGCTTTGTGCTTATCTCAGGTGGTATATGAAGTCAAATCTCAACTTCAAATGATCAAAAGAAGATCAAAGAGCCACTTTTGGGCTGGTATTTCGAAAAATGTGATTGTGCCTAAACCACGTTAACTTCCAAAACCTACCTTCGAGTCTCTGTAAAAATTACAGCCCACAGGGTGTATGAACACACTGTATACCTTAATTTATTTTTCCTGTTTTTTTGCTACTGTGCGAGATACTTCTTTTGAAGCTGAGAACTTTGGGGTGCTCACGTATTAGCATAGAACAAATGAGAAGGAATCAAAGCAAAGAAGAGCAAACAGACTAGTAAAATGTAAAGCACAGTCAAAGAAATCCAGTTGCTCAAAATAAGACAGGAAAAGAGAAAAAGTAGAATTTCTTTCTTTTATTGCAGATAGATCTGGTAGTTTCTTTCCCAGTCTATGTATCTGGAAAAGTAGGTAGAGGAGAGAAAAGATATCATGAGATAAGCTCATAATACTTAAATTTTTAACAGGTACCACTACAATTGAAAAATACGACCTTAGGACTAATAGTTGGATACAAATTGGTACCATGAATGGCAGACGATTACAGTTCGGAGTCGCAGTGATTGACAACAAGCTCTATATTGTGGGAGGAAGAGATGGTCTGAAAACTTCTAACATTGTTGAATGTTTCAACCCTGTCACCAAAGTCTGGACTATAATGCCCCCAATGTCTACGCACAGACATGGCTTAGGTAAGAGGTGCTCTTCCTTTGGAATTATCTTGGATCATATACAAGTGAATTTTGATTGACACAAACACTGTTGATATACCTTTCTAAAGCATTTAATAGCATATAGCAACATTTGTAGAAGATGTTTTTCAAAGACAGGATTACCTATTGCAGTAATTTAATGACCACGATACTTATTGGTATTCACCTAACTTGCACTGGTCACCCAGAGTTAATTTTTCTTTTAGAAAATTCCAAAATATAAGCAACAGTGAAAATAATTGACTCTTCATCCAATTTAGTGGTCAAGAGATATGTTTGCAATACAATAACAATCTGGTTTTCAGGTTTTTCTAAATTATGACTTAGCACATAGGTACCAAACACATCTGAAAATTAATCAGAGAAGTACTCACACTGAAGACAACATTGCGGTAAGGAAATAAGTATGACCTCACAAATTTTGATGTTGTAATTACCACCAATTTTACAGAGCACTACCATGTCTTAGTATCTATGGGTCTTTACTGCACAATAATCCTCAATATTATTGACAGTGCATTAATAATATAAAATCTAGAATTTATTTCTGGGTCTATAAAAAATGAGGATAAGTTTACAGTTGAGGAAACTGAAAGGGAGGGAATATGAGAATTTCTGAATTATTTGTATAGCACAGTCTTTATGAAAAAGCTGGCTTTTCTTAAGTTTACAGAAACAGGTAATGCTGGAAAGCATTAGTAAGTTCAAATAGCACAGAATATTTTTATTTTAAGGAACAATAGAAAAAGATTGATCCAGAATTATTCAGTGAACCTTTGTGGCCTATGTCACCTTCTCCATCACTTGGTGGAGAAAGTAGAGAGTAGTGCTCTTATCAGCTACTCTGTCAAATTTATAAAAGTGAATACTAGTAGGTAGCAAAGGGAAAGAAATGAGAATAGGTGAAATGATTCTCATTGAAGTCTTCACAATTACCAACTGCAGGGGCACAATTCTACCCAACAAGTAGGTCACAGTGGTAAATTTGCGTGCCCACAGCTAGGCTTCTATCCGTGCATCAGCCTGTTTTGCAAAGCTGCCTTGCACTTACAGCTCCTATTAGCTTCAGTGTGATTTTGTGGGGAGTTCTCACTTTTGAAAAAATCAGGCCATGTATATTTAGGTCTGAAAAGACAGATTTAGAAAGCTTTTAAGCAGCCAGATTCAACCATTTTGCTTTACCTAAGAAAGGCAGCGAACAGCAGCAGACCCCAAGGAGGGGCACCAAAGCCCTTCTCTCAATGACCCGGGATCCGTCCACCCAGAGCTCTGCAGAGACAACCAAGTGCACTCTCCTGTGCCTCAGGGACACCAGACACAAGCCAGCTCTCATCCAACAGTGTGTTCTCCTTATGGGCATTAAAATGTCACGGTACTTTAGCCGTAAGGACAGCCAGCTGTCCACCCACTCGGGCTCTCGCTGGCGGGACTACAGGGTTTCAGTTGGCTCAGAATAATGGATAGGTGGTTGATTTGGGCATATTTTTCATTGCCAGGATCAATCTTTGCCTTTCTTTGAAAGAATATAATTGTTTCTCATTTAGGGGCTTAAATGTGCTTCAGAACAAGGTCAACAGAAGTGGAAGAGATGAAAGTCCGAGAACATCAAAACTAAAGCAGCTTTCCCCTAATCTTTTGGCAAAAGAGAATGCTTTTGCAGAAAAACACTGTATATAAAGTATTTTGTTTATCTCTGTTTATACTGCCAAATGACAAAGCAGCTTTTAGATAATTTAATACCAGCTGAAATTGCTTATCTGCATAGAGGGAATTAAAGTATGAAGTTAATATGCTATTGGTCACTGAAATGATTAGGTACTGTAATTTGTCTCTGATTCTGTCTTTGAAGGAGTAGCAATGCTTGAAGGACCAATGTATGCTGTTGGTGGCCATGATGGATGGAGTTACCTTAATACCGTAGAAAGATGGGACCCCCAAGCACGGCAGTGGAACTATGTTGCCAGCATGTCAACCCCTAGGAGCACTGTAGGGGTTGCAGCATTAAATAGCAAGTATGTCAACAGGAAAATCTCTCTTTGGTTGTTCATTTGCTTCCTTCCTTGGAAACAGTTTCTTAAATTTTCTGTTTCAATCTTATAGTAATTAATCACCTCAAGAAAACAAAGAGAAAATGTAATGCACAGAAATAAGAAAGGAAAGCTTTTCCTCTGTTGTATGGGGGTTTTTTTGAAACTTGCAGCCGTGTTTTAAATGTATTTCAGGCCTTTACAGTAATTTACAAATGTCATTACACACATATCAGAATTTTACCTAGAGTATAAATTATGAGAATATAAGATCAGTTACTTGAAAGAAATATTCCAAGTTTATGTTTACATTTTAAAATCAATTTGTCTAAGTAAGCAACATTTGAAAATCTGTACAGAAACAGTAATTCCTCTGTCATTTTACACCTCCTGCATGCATCTACAACATTAACATACAAGTTCACAGTCAAGAATAGTTTTTAAAAGGCTAAAGATATATGGTGTGTTCGATGAAATGAAGACAAGTTTAATAATAAGGTACAGAATGAACAGCCTTCTGTAAGTCTTATTGCACCCAGATTTATTCTGCCCTTCATCTATTGCTTACATACACTGAGCTCATGTGTTCACACTGCCCATTGTTTTTCCCAACAAGATTTTCAAAATTTATTTAAACATCCTCCTAAGACACTAAAGCCACTCAAGCAGTTTTACATGGGAACAGACATACGTATGAATCCAGTGTGTAACCTGTATTGAAGAGGGTGTTACACCTTGTTGTACGTTCCTACTTGAAAGTAGTTGTATTTCAGCACAAGAAAGAACAATTCATAAATTAATGCCTAACAGAATTCTGTTTTCCTCCTCAGCAACATTGTCTGGTGCTGGAAATACAGAAGCCTTGTAAAAGGGCCCAAGTTATATTGGATAGTACGGCTTGAGCCAACCTCCTTCTTGTTTAAATCTGTGGAAAGCCCTTAGCAATGACACTTTGTAGGGGTCAAGAATATTACAATTGCAGGCAGACAACCGCATTTATCCTGAAACTTCATCACTAGCTTCCCTGCTCACTTCTTAGCTTCCAGAGAAAGAAAAGAATAAAGAGCAGACAGACGTCAGCAAACAGATGTTAGCAAATGCAAAACTTCTTCATGTACAAGTCAGGATTTGCATTGAAACATGACATGATTTTAATCATCAACCCGAAAGTCCAAAAGAGGGAGAACTGCCTGTTCAAGTCCCTGTTGTATCTCAGAGGAAACGTTCTCAGTGTAAACTTCACCAGAAACTCCTGTTGGTACCTTCCACAGCCACACGCAGGAAACCACTTTGTCAAAGAGGAAATCCAGCCTGATCCTGACTCTGTTCTCAGTCACTCCTGATAGAAGCTGTCTCCAGCCTGGCTTAAATCACGTCTGTTAGTCTGGTGATGTCATTTCTGGCATGCCAGGGGAAGCTGAGATCAAATGTCCATCGTTAAGTGCTCCTGCTGTGGTCAAACCAAGCAGAATGCTTCTACTTTTCCTGTTTCCCTAAGTCAGACTATATTTTTTTTTCTATTCAGCCCCACCAGAAAAGACTTTATGTTTCTGTCGGCAAGGCTTTTTGACCAGTAAATGGTCTATTGAGAACATCAGAACATCAGTCAAAAATGCTATATTTGTTCTTTTCCATAGAGAATGGGAAACACTATCATGTTTCTAGACATGTTATGGAAAACAAAAAATCCCAACCAATCTGTTTGTATATACAGTGATTTCCTCTCCCTGAAACCTGTCTAAACAAATAGACTGTAGCTAATGGCACGATGTGAAAAGAAAACAAATAAAACCTTCAAGTTTAAGGGTCAAGCAACAAACTGCACAACAGAACTCAAGTCTGTTTTCCATTCACAAACAGGAGAAGAGAGCACTAGAAATTTTGTATTATTCTAACCGTGGTCAAGAATTTTCTAGTTAAATACAAATCAGAGCGGTCTAAAATCTCTTCCCGTCACTGGAGAAAAGCAGGTACTTCTCAAGCAAAATTCAACTGATCTGTTTTAGGTGACTTAGTCTGGACAAGTCTACGTGTTTCCTTCATCTCTAACTAGTGCACTAAGTTAATTCAATTTAATGACAGTGATAGCCAGGATTCAAAAGGAACCTGAACAATTGGCACACTTGATGTGTAAACATGTCTGCTGATACATCCAGGATGTCTAACAGCATCCAAGTCAGCTTGAAATGCAAAAGAAATACTTCTGTCCAGCAGATTTTCTTCAATACAAACATTGAGGAAAATATATTTAATATATCTTGACGTATGTTTTTGATATATAATGACATTATTAAAGGTCTTTTAAATATTAACAGTGTAGGAAAAATGCTTACTGCAATATTAAGATGTCAAATAGTCCACAAGCCTGTCATAGGGAATAACACCCATATGTTTCAAACATACATAGCATCTTTCAATCAAATTCCATCTATAAATCACATGTCAAGAAGCTGATATGCATTTTAAAGTTAATTTTCATGTGACTGCCTGAAAATTTACACTGCAAATGAAGACTATAACCTTCCTTTAGATAGCATGCAAAACACTTTGTGCAAATAAAGTTCTGGAGTGTAGCTCTCAGATAGCAAATAATGGGCATAGTGGTAATCTTGATGTGGTCTGAATGAAGTTAGCCAAATAGAATTCCTATCAAAATGAGAGAGTAAAGACTGAAATTGTTTGCCTTCTTGTGGGTTATTATCCCAGACTGTATGCTGTTGGTGGAAGAGATGGGAGCTCCTGCTTAAAATCAATGGAATGTTTTGATCCGCACACAAACAAGTGGAGCATATGTGCATCGATGTCCAAGAGAAGAGGTGGCGTTGGTGTTGCAACGTACAATGGGTTTTTATATGCTGTGGGAGGTCACGATGCACCTGCTTCCAACCACTGCTCTCGGCTTTCCGACTGTGTAGAAAGGTACGGATTTTTAAATTTTTTAATTATTTTTTTTCTATTCCAGGAAGGAAATATAAAATAGTTTGTAGAAGGGAAGGCAGAAGCTCAATATCTCTTCCCAATTTGAACGTTATGTTTATCATACATATTACACATTTTAAAATAACATTTTGAGCAGAACAATTGATTTCCAGTGCTCTTGTGGTAACAAATCAAGTAATCTGTAGAAGCAAATTCCTCCCAGCTCTGCCTTTATTTAAGCTGCCCAGAAGCCAGGTAAAGACAACTTAATAAGAAAGACAAATTCAACATGTGACCTATTTATCAAGTGCCAAACACCAAGTTCGGGCTACTTGTGTCAAACACAGTAGGAACCAAATACTTTTCAAGTGTCTCTTCCTCCACAATTTGGCTGATATTGACAAAAAGGTTAAAATATAATAAATATCACATATTCAAACAGGCAGTGGTCACTATACGGGTATTTTCTGATGGAGGAGATCGACAGAAAAAGCCTTGTTTCTGAAAGAAACTACGTTGCTATAGGAAACCAGGCTAAAACATATGTAAGTATCTGATTTAAGATTAAAAAAAAGTAAACATGCACCAAAGCAAACTACTTCAACTTCAATTCAGACCTTAAAACTAAATAGCGTATTAATACTTTGGCCTAATGATTTTAGTAGCACACAACAACTAAGCATTGAAATCTTGGCTTTATACCCATTTCTCAAAGTAATTTTTAACTTGAAAATACTGCTTGACTGATCCTTATTTAATCTCATTTTTGTATTCTTCACTGATGAGCACACTTGTTAAGCAAATGCAAATACTGGTAATTTCTTTTCAGAAAGAGAGGTATTGTGTGTCAAGTGTTGCTTTGCCACTGCGGTGGCACATGGCACAGGGTGGGACAGCACTTGAGCCCTGGGTGAGAAGGGAACACGAGCAGTGGGGATAACTCTGGGTGGTTAATGGGCCATGGGAATCCATTGACATCCTCATGTCATTTGGGGACAAGAAAGGAAAACTGAGCAAGTGTTCAACTCCCTGTTATGAATAAAAATGGCTGAGTTTTGATCTCAGTTAACTGGCGTAAAGCTGGAACTACCCCGGAATTCACTTGAATTTATACTGGAAATTGACTGACTACATATTAGAAATAAAATCAACACTGGCATAAAATACTGCCATGCATTTTGTTACAAACTTTTAGCAACTATATGAGATATTTAACTTCTTTTACAGTGAAATTTTCTGAAGACATTAGTTCTGACAAGGAAAATAAAAATCTTTATGAAGAAGTTAAAAAGGAATATATTGTAATTAATTTTTCTCAGTCACCTAAGGGCTTTGCTATCACTCCCTGAGCCCTCGTTTATGCTCAAAATGTATTGATTGTTTAATCTGATAGATATTGAGAGACTGTCATCAAAAAGCAAAAATATGGGCATTTTTCATGTGCTTGAAGATCCCTCTAGTGGTTAAATTAAATATTTAATAATTTTAGTCCTAATTCTCTATAATAGTTTGTGGTGTAAGGTGAACTACAATGCAGGAAAACATAAACAAATATCAGTCATTTGAATTTGAAATATGTTTCTACAATGTATTTTTTCTAATTTTGATCGTAAAACATTCTAGGTATGATCCTAAAACAGATGCTTGGACAACAGTGGCCCCGTTGAGCGTACCTCGGGATGCTGTTGGGATTTGTCCCCTGGGGGACAGATTGTATGCGGTCGGGGGCTACGATGGCCACGCATACCTGGATACCGTGGAGTCCTACGACGCTCAAAATAACGAGTGGACAGAGGTAATGGGAAGAGTTACCTAATAAATATTGGGAATTCTTCCTGCAGATAGGAAGAATTCTGTCTGAATAATGGACACAAATGATTGTGTATCAAAATTATCACTGGTGACATGGTGACCCCGGCTGCATAAATCAGCCCGTGCTGGAAGCACTGAGATTTGCTGGGATGGCTTGGCCAGCGATGCCCTCTGCTGGAGCCTCTTCCAGGTGCTCACCTTTATGAGCGAGTGTGCATATTTATGACCAAGAGGAAAGATTTAAAACTGCCAAGATCCTTTTGTAGCTACACAGTCCACATTTTTGGAACTAGGATATGAAGGTCTATTACAAAAGTTAAGAGCAACACCACCAGCCTACACTCCTGAAACACTCAGCAGCTGCTAAAGCTGTTTCCCCAAAAGCGAAAACTTTTCAGTGCCTCGGTTAAATCTGTTTCTTTAGCAGTACATTAGTTTAAATAAGCAAATTGCTTTCCTTTTAATCTACAAATAATTTCTCCTAGACCTATCCCATAATAAAAATGTTTCCTCTTTTTTTTTTTTTTTTTCTTTCTCTCTTAATTTTTTAGGAAGTTCCTGTCAATATTGGAAGGGCTGGAGCATGTGTTGTTGTTGTGAAGTTGCCCTGATGACTGTAAATATTGTGAAACTAAACTGAGTTTCATGAAGACTGAGTGAGGAAGAGAAGAAACCTTTCCAGAAAGCAGTACAGACTATACACATCTTAGCAGCCCTCTGTTACAGAGAATACTTATCTCTGAGCCATCATGATATTAGAGCACAAAAGTGTCTTCCTGCATTAGAGAAATCAGAGAATTTTGCATAAGCAAATTATTTTCTTATGCCTAACGCATACAAAATAAATAATATGTTTAAATGGTTCAGGTTTGTTACAAAAGTGTATCTGTTATTTATAGAATGCAGTAGCAAAGTGCTAAGTGGGTGTATAAGATTTCATAAACTTCTTTCTTTTCTATGTTGGCAATAATGCTAATGTTTATAAAAAGAGCTTTTATATTTTAAGCAAATGAAAATGAAGAAGTGGGAAACATCTTCAACAGAGAACTGCATAGAAGGAAATACTTGCCCATAAATATCATCGGCAACAGAACATTCTCTGCAGAAGTAACTTCATTTCTATATTTAGAAATTAAATTACTAAATTAACTTTAAAATCAAATCAGGGAAGCATAGAATTTGGTTGCTATTCAACCTCTGACATTGCTAGTATTGTGACAGAATATCCATTTTCCGCAGTATATTCAATTGAATAGTACGAGTAGAGAAATAGCAAGACTAAGGTATCTTTATGTTATTAAGTACGTGCCAACAGAAAAAAAAAACCCAACCTCTTTTGTCAAAGCAGGATGCTAATACGAGTTGCAAACATTTTAACACTGCAGAGATACGTGATATTTTAATACTGATCAGTGTGTCAGGTTATTCATGGATATGTCTTTGCCCACTAACCATCTGTCAGTATGTGCTGTACTAATTTTACTATACTTGGGATAATCATCACGCATTAAAATTTAAAACAATCATATAATTACATTCCTTGAATATAACTTTAAAATGAAATTTTATATCATATTGATATGACAATCTTTGACCTCAGCTGAAGATTACCAGCTTTCTCTCATGTACAGTAGAAATATGGTAAGCAAAAAACCACATCCACTGTGTAATGTTATATACCATTTATACAAGCATGTTTATGTTTTAAGAATAAATGGGAAAAGAGTCACTTGAAAACAGCACATAATATTCCACATGCATGATAGTTTCTTTTTGTGTGCCAATTTTTAATGAAAATTTTGATTTGTTTTGCATTAATTTCATTTTTCATATTTGCAATTGCTGAAAGTGTATTTTAGAAAAAGAATGTATGTAAGATACTCTATGCTGTAAAGCACAATATTTGGACAGTATGTACTTTAGTGTTTGTTATGCTTTGTCAGTATCAGAAAAGTCAGGACAAATATTAAAATTCTCTGAATGTGTACACTAACTTTCCTGATAGAATAGAGTGTTTTCAGAATTCAGCAATATGTTATTTAAAAATAATTATAGCATTAATCTTACTGAATGCTTCTAAAGATGAATCCTCATAAGCATATTTATAAAAGGAAAAACATTTTTAACTTTAAAAATCTATTATATTTATATGTAGCATGCTACATTCAAATAAACTTTACTTTTTCTGCTAAGAAAATTCGGACTACATTTTAAAAACCTTGTGGGTGTTATTTTACATCTTTTCAAGAACAGAAAGCACAGAAGTATCAATCTCATTTTTGTACTCTGAAAGAACAAAAGATCCTGTCTTAGTGTCCTCACTGCATCTGGTCCACATAAACTAAAATTTAACTTCCTTCTAGCATTTTTTAAATAAAGTTAATATTTTTTCTTTCTTTGAGTCTAAAATAATTACCAATAGTGTCATATCAGGCTGTCTTCTGCTGCCCTATGATAGAAACTTATCGGTGTGTCAGCTTAGAACTGTCTCCATTTAGCGGTGAATTTCTAGATCAATGAACAAATTTCTTTCTAGCTTGGTTGGCCAGCAAACAAACTTTATTTCATGTCTATTTTCATGTGGTATCGCTCTGTGGAGAAAAAAACAAGGGGGGGGGACGGACAAAAAGTTCCTACAATCCAAACCCACACAAAGAGCCAAGCAAACGGGGAACAAAACCTAAACCAACTGGTGGGTGACAAGTTGGAGAATTCACATCAGAGAAGGAAAGTATATAAAACCTTAACAGTGAATCTGCAGAGTAAGAAATTTGTGAATGTGAGGCAAACGTTCATTTTCTCTCTCTCCCCTGTCCTAAGGGCACCTGTCTGACCACCTACCTAGAACATCTTTTTGCAGCAAATATTAACTCCAAAACATTAATGGTATTATAAAAATACTAATATTTTTGCCCTATTCAGTTTTATCTCTGCTTTGGTCATGCAACAGCTGTGTGCACTCTTTATATAAATAAAGATTTGTGTGGATCAGAGGGAGCAGGTCACTATTGCTTATCGTTCCAGCTCTAAAATCATACTTTTCTTCTTTTCTCCTATAACAGCACATCACTCTTTCCAGTAACCAGTATAACCTCATTTATTCTGCTCCTGTTTGGAAAGCACTGATATTGAATGCCCATTTTTATAACTCTAAAACACAAATCATGCAGACAATGTGCAACATGTGCAAGAGGCACATCGGAACAGACACTGATAAACTGCCAGTGCTGATGGGTCTTTCTTATAGAGCCTTTGCGTGGAATTTGACGTTTGCTTGGGGTAAAAGGCAGCACAGCCTCAAGTGAGAGAATGCAGGTATGGGCCTTTAGCTTCTAGAGTCTTTTGCAACATGTAAAGCCACATCCAAAAACCTAAGCAAGTCTACAGTAAGGAATGAAAATGAAGAGTTAAGCATAGAAGAGGTCAGTTTTGAAGAACAGGAACCATGGGTGAGTAGCTTAATGCAGACACAAGAGCCACGGGGCTTGCACATGTTATGACGGACGAGACGACATGGAATTCATCTGCCATTGTCCCCTCCTCCTTCCGCTTGCAAATTTTGTTAAAAGCTTTATCAGTAAACAAGACATGATACACTTAGGAAAAAAACCTGGATGTAAACAATCCCTTTAAACATAGCTTTTACTATGCTACAATTTCCATAGTTGCATAAAGTCTCAAAAAGAGCACTAGAAGAAAATTACACTTTCTGTATTTCTTTACTGTTCTCTAAAGAAATTGCAGCATGAGGTTTGCTTATTTAAAATATAGCATAAGAAAGAAAAATTGTAGCATTCTTTTAGCTTGCAGCATGCAGCAGTTCCATCAGTTTGAGAAATTCAGTAGCTTTTGCTACCGTGAACCACAGCCACCAAGACAGAATATTCGTGAATATTTGCATGTGTGTCTTATGTGATGAGACGGTCTACTAATTTCCATGGCAAGGTTGTAGTAACTCATACACTTTCTAGGTTTGAGGCTGTCTCTTATAATAGGAACAACACAAAGATAAGTACGGATAAGGGGAAATGGGAGAAGAAATAAAGGGTACGAAGCAGAGAAAAGTCAGTCTAATCTGAATGTAACCTTATAAATTAAAGCAGTCAGCTGGGGAAAGAATGGATTTTAAAACCACATGTGGAGAAATAATTCTGCAACTCTGTCTCCTTGAGTGAAAACTCAAGCTTCAATCTCTATCTGAAGAGGAGGCACTGAGAGATCTGCTATTAAGGTGCCGTGGGAAGCTGAAGTGAAATTTCTTAAGTTTTAGAAAACATCAAAACAAAATTTGAGCAGATACTTGAATTTAAGCAATCAAAAGGCATGACTGAATTTCCTAGAGAAAGGGATTCATCAGTGTTTTTAGTACTAAAGTTTATTTTAGTTTCTCTTCCATGTTATTTGTAGAGCAGTGAAAAATCATGTGAAAGGAAACTTAGAGTTCACAAAAGGAAACTGGACACTGAACAGGAAGACAGAAGAAAAGCAAACTGAGGAGAATTTGGAGATGTTTAGACATTATTATGTGAGAGGAAATACTAGGGATTTTCTGATGAGGTGTCATCCCTTCATGTTTCCTGTTTCTCCAAACATGAGTAGGTGCAAGAGTTACGTAACATCTTTGGTGACTGGGTAGCCAGATGGCTGCACGCTCTCTGCTTTTTATCATGACTCTCACTGGCAGAATGATTATTATTAGTGCTATTCCTTTCTCTCCCCACGCACCAATCACTGTGTTTTCTTTCCTTTTAAGCCCTGGCCATTAAACCACCTTTTCCCTCTTTGGACTGGGTGATAATCTCTGCATGAACTGGACTGGACGTTTCTATAGTGTAATGCGTGGGAAGCAGAGATACCACTTACCCCTTGAAGTCAGTTCTGGGGACGACTGAAGTTTCAGCTTAACCACTGTCATGTCTCTGTCTACCAGCAGGAGATATTTAGGCAAAGAGCATAAGAACAAACTAGCTCCTAAGAAATCCTTTCCAATGCTTTAGCAATGTTACTTTCACTGAATTGTTTTCAGTTTTTATGCATATGAGGCCACCTGAGTTCCTTGTATGAATTTTCTTTTTTTTTTCCTCTTCATTTTCTACAACCTGTTTGATTTGTGTGCGCTCACAAAATTGCTACCCTTAGGCCACGTAATTTTCAACCTTTAAAGCATCATAAGCATCTCTCTATTCTATTGCAAAATAGATCATTACAAAAATATTGCAATATGCCTGTAATGTCTTGCCCAATATGTAGCCTAGAAAGCATTTTGTAGCATTAAGAGCAATGCAGAAAATATGAAAAACAACATAGCCAAAAAGAGTATAACTTTTCATTTCTTGCATAAAACACTTTAGCTAAACCACAGTCCCAACTGATGAGTGCTAGATGTCTTAGAATTGCAGAACCAAAGACTGAATAGCCTACATTCAAACCCTATAGCAACTTTGTCAGCGTTCCTTCAATCTGTGCAAAACTAAATATATAATTATCAATAGGGTCACACATGCTTAATTTTCTACATAGGATTTTCTCACTGTGAATTTCCTGAGAGCTACTTGATGTCAGTGAATTTTTCAGTCAGGGAAGACATGAATCTGCTAAACACAGACCCACTTCTTAATAATCTGAGTCCCCTTCCTCAGCAAATTGGGTACAAGTTTGCTCATAATCCAGTGGTTGAAAAGTCATTTATCGACTACTGGAGGTTTTCTCATATTGCTTTGAGTGTCCAGTGAGCCACAGGAATTCAGTTTGTTAATAGTTTGCAGTACAGGGTTTGCTCAGATGATGGTGCTACGTGACAATTTTTAGAGAATCCTGGCTCTTAATAAGAGCATATGAAGCTACCTTGTAGTAATATTTATCCTTTAAATATAAACTCTTCCCTATTTCATAATCTCAAGCCTACTACATTTTTAGTGAAACCACCATTCCTACACTTTCACCACATGCACAAACACATGCTGCTGACCTCTGAAAAGCAATTTTGAAATCGAAGTTATGGCAAAGCATCTTTTGCGAGGATTTCCAATGCAAGAGGTGGGATCTGGCCCTGTGCCTGGCCTGGGCTTTTGGCACATTGAAAAAATTGCTTGTTTTTTCTTTGCTGAGCACAAATCACAAAAACCAATTTCTTTAGCAACAAAAATACCAATGACATGTGGACAGAGGGGTGGAGAGAAGCCAGTATTTTCCCGTTGGCCCATTAGCCCACATCACCAGCCAGTTGGCCCAGCCTACCTTCCCCTGACTTAACCCAGACACATTTAAGACACAGCCCCTGAGAAGGGGTCTAATCCACACACGTAGGCCTTTTTTAAAAGGGACACATTTTCTAAGGAATATAAGTTGATAGCTGTTAGGACCATAAATAGAATATGTTATTTTCTTCTGTTTTCACATTTTCCGTACTAGGAGACTCATGGAAAGGGGACAGAGGTGAATACAACGTGTTTTACATGAAAGATAAGGAAACTTCACTTAATCCTAAAATTTCTTTCTATAGGTTAAAAAGCAGAGCATCATCCTTCCTCTGTAGCACTGACCAAAGAACCTGCTCCTAGACCTTGGATGCAACTTGTTCAGGGTTCTCCAACAGTTATATCTCATCTCTCTGTAAAGCTACTAAGCTGCAACTTGCTTTTATATATACAAACTATTTCTCTTTATCACCTAGAATGAATATACAATTCAATTATATTACTTCTGGAACTCAGAAACAGGTTCTGAAGTACAACAAAAAATACAGTTTATGAATTATTTCTTTCAGAGAATAGAGACCAGTTTACAAGCAGATTTATAGAGTTTATAAGACAGATCTAAAAAAAACAACAACAAAAAAAGCTGTTGGAGAAAATGAAGTATACCACCACTTGAAAGCTACCCCTTACTCTGCCATACGTTAATCAGAGGTAACTGTTCATTACTGACTGACTTGCCTTGTGAACTCAAGATAACACCAAGCTCGGAGATTTTCAACTATGCTCTATCTAGGCAAGTTAAAATACCATAAATTTATTAATACTCTGTATTGTACGACCAGTATTATATGGCAAAGTTTGATTTTGCTTTTTTAGACCCAGCCTCTCAAAGATGTTACTTCAATAATTACGACTGTGGGGCAAAAGAAAACCCAAAATGACTTGATTTCTGAAGTACAAGCAGCAGAGATAGAAAGAAATCAAAAAAATCCAAACTGATTCAATGCCTCAGTTTTCCAAACAGCTCAGTCTCCAACTGGGCCCTTTTGAAAGCTAGAGCTAATATTTGGATGCAATTCTTTACATGAACAGCCCCTGCTGCTGTCTGTCTCTCCCTCCCTCTCATCAGCAGCCAGGAGCTTTGTTCCAATTTCTTCCAAATTTTGGAAACATCATTTCCCTAGGGAATGGCTGGGCTATTCAACCCATTACCTGTTCTTCTATTCTCACAGACTCCCTTAAAAACAAATATCCTCAAATTCTCCAAA
The DNA here is from genome assembly GCA_013399365.1 of Pampusana beccarii. Taxonomy (NCBI): domain Eukaryota; kingdom Metazoa; phylum Chordata; class Aves; order Columbiformes; family Columbidae; genus Pampusana; species Pampusana beccarii. Next base: position 1,123,773 of record VWYH01009373.1, read on the forward strand.
CCTCCATATGCCAATTGCCTGGACTTACCTACCTTTAGGTTTTTCCTTCAAAAGATTTGGTTCAATAGTTACGTGACAGTGCTTACATGTAAATCGTGCAAGATAAAATAATGCCAGTTGTCAAGAAAGCAGTCCAAGTAGGAACAGTTTTAATTTCAAGCATTCAAATGGAAGTTAATCTTTGTTAAAATAAAGATCAAATCAGCACTTCTAGATGAAAAAAAGCCTATGTGTATAGCTACTGAACAACTGATGATAATTGAAAAAATACATTCTGCCCAAGATATTTCTGATAAGAATTGATTATCAAAGACCTCATTACTTTCTTTCACTCTACACTGTTTGTATTGAACAATAGTAAATAAAAAGTCTTGTGATGATTATGCCTTTACAACTTTAGGCATTACACTGACACTCAGAAAAACACATGCTTGTCAGATTCACAGTTGGGAAAAACAGTTCACTATATAAAGAAAATTCATTTTAATCACACTCAGTAATCAGATTCTTTTGTGAAAAAAGGGGCTTGCAGCTGCTAGATGGAATCAAACACACTTCAAAAATAAAGAAAAATCACTGTGGCATGTTTTTCTCAAGCAGTATCGTACACACTTCATTACCAATATTCTATAAAAATGAGAATGATTGGAGAGAATAGGTCAGGAGACAAAACAGTCACTGAACGGGGGGCGGGAGGGCAGGCAGTGGTGCGGCAGGAAAGAGACAGGGGCAAATAGATTCGGACTCTGAGGAACCTCCCAAAGTCCATTTCATCTTTTAAATACAATAAAGTACACTATGAAAAATCTCATTTGATGATTTACTACACTGAAATAAAAGGACCATGATGCAAAGCAGAAGCAATGAAGCCAATGAGAGTATTCAAGAGCAGTTGTTACAGACTTTTTTCCTGCCACCTACATAATTTTGTCAGATCAGAAAGCAATGTTGTATTTGGAATCTGTTCCACTCTATATTTAGTATCTTAGACATGAAAATTGTATATATATTCATACTTCAGTTATCTGTGTTGAGCTTTAAACCCAGCCAGCAACTAAGCACCACGCAGCTGCTCGCTCAACTCCCCAGGTGAGATGGGGAAGAGAATCAGAAGAGTGAAAGTGAGAAAACTCATGGGTTGAGATAAAGACAGACTAATAAGTAAAGCAAAAGCCGTGTACGAAAGCAAAGCAAACCACAGAATTCATTCACTATTTCCCGTCAGCAGCAGGTGTTCAGCCATCTCCAGGAAAGCAGGCTCCATCACGTGTAATGGTGACTTGGGAAGACGAACACCATCACTCCAAATGTCCCCCCCTTCCTTCTTCTTCCCAAAGATTTCCCTAAAATACATACCGAGTATGACATCATATGGTATCGAATATCCCTCTAGCCGGTTTGGGTTATCTCTCCTGGCTGTGTCCCCTCCCAGCATCTTGTGCACCTGGCATGGTGTGAGAAGCTGTAAAGTCCTTGACTACTTAGTGGCAACTAAAACATCAGTGTGTTATCAACATTATTCTCATTCAGAATCCTAAACATGGCAGCTACTAAGAAGAAAATTAACTCTACCCCAGCCAAAACCGGGGCAATCTCACATGCAAACATAGCAATGGAGTTAAAATTCATAGTGATTAAATGCCAAGAGGTTTTTATTTCATATAGCAACAGAGTCCAGAAGGCCAACCGTATTCTGGATTGCATCACAAGGAGCGTGGCAGCAGCTCAGGGAGGGGATTCTCCCCCTGCATTCCCATGACACCCCACCAGCGGTGCTGTGTCCAGCTCTGGGGCGCCAAACACAAGAAGGACATGGGCCTGTTGGTGTGAGTCCAGAGGAGGCTGTGGAGATGATCAGGGGCTGGAACACCCCTCCTGTGAAGACAGGCTGAGAGAGTTGGGGTTGTTCAACCTGGAGAAGAGAAAGCTCCAGGAAGACTTTTGCAGACTTTCAGTGTTTAAAGGGGCCTTATAAAAAGGTGGGAACAAACTTCTTGAGTGGGGCCTGTTATGATAGGACAAGAGCTAATGGTTTTAAAATAAAGGTGGTAGATTTAGACCAGATATAAGGAAGTAACTTTTTACACTGAGGGTGGTGAGCGCCTGGCCCAGGTTGGCCAGAGAGGTGGTGGATGAACCATCCCTGGAGACATCCCAGGCCAGGCTGGATGGGGCTCTGAGCGACCTGAGCTGGTGAAGATGTCCCTGCTCATGGCAGGGGTGGCACTGGGGGAGCTTTGAAGGTCCCTTCAACCCAAACTATTCTGCGATTCTAGGATTTAAGGGCCTTAACTCATTTTTGGTTAGAAAATTAACAAGATCCAAAATCTGATACAATTTTCTTAAATTTTAAAGATTAGCTTCAGTCTCTGTGGATTTCACTTTACACACATTTGTCTGTTAGCTCCTTTTATTTGTTCTCTTTTGTTCACAAGTCAAGCTTTTTTTTTTTTTTTCCTTCACTAGATTGTCATCATAAAGCTCTTATAATTCTCTCAGGACTGCCAAGTTTGTTCAGCCCTCAAGAGACAGATATAATGCAAGTTCCACTTCATATGTTGGCATCTTGTCATAAATGCACTGTAGCTAGAGATGAAAGTAAACTTTTGCTACAGTTTGGAAACTGATTCAATAATTGTCACTGTCTTGAAAGGTTTATAGTCCCATAATTTATTTATATAACTTATTTTTTTATTACTATTTAAAACAAAATATTCCCAGGGAAACAACCTTGAAATGTCTATGTAGTTTGATCACTTATTTTCCCTCATAGTATCTACTGTGGCAACCCACTTTTTTCCATGTAATACATGTTCCTATTATCTCCAAATGGTTGGCAAAATGGCATTACAGTAAACAGACACACAAGAGAAGAATTTGCAATGAGCCCCACAGTATCTCACATCCAGCCCTGACCAATGTAGCACGTTTTAAAGAAAGATAAAAAGTTAACTAGGAATTGAACTATTGTCTATTTGTTTCTAAATGTACCGCACAATTACACGTTTTATCTAGACAGACACGCAAGATGCACTGAAAAATTCTCAGCACAAATTCTCATTTGAGAACAGGTAATTGTGAGGGTATAAACACAGGATTTTGTGGAATTGTGCTTGGATATTGATTGATAATTGCAAGTAATAAGCTGCTGATTTGAGGGTGCAACTGACTTCTTGTTTTCCAGATACTAGAGTTACAGACCTCCAAAGGAAACTGTTGAGTACATCAGAATAAATAAAAACAAAACGAAACAAGCTCGCTACCAACAAACAACAACACACCGCCAACACCACCTATGGCCCCCTGGGAGCAGTCTGTAATAAAATACTGCATTCAAAATCTTCCCCTATTATTTCCCAGGTACACTTTTTGGAGATGCAATATCAGCTACATCAAACACCGCACATGAGCAGAATGAATAAGCAACAGTGCGATGTGATGATGTAGTGCCTCCAAAGGGAAATAGAAAAACAACTTCTTAAAAGCAACAGCAAAACCCACTTTTTTAAACCTTACATCTTGCTAAAATCAGGAGAAACTGACATTTGGATTATATAGAAAATTCAAAATAAGTCTGAAGCAGCATTTTAAATGAAGGAAACAAAGATACACCATATCTCTGCATATCCATTACTTTAATGGGTTTTAAAAGTTTAAAAGCTTGTTAGCATGTCTCAATGGCAAAAAATTTAACAGCAGGAAATGATATCACTGGGAAAAAAGATGCATCCAGCTCTTACAAAAGGGAGGTACCATCTGTGTATGGTAATTTTACAGTGGACTCCTGTTTCTTTGGGGGAAGGTAGGAATGACTGTTTACACAAAATGCTAACAAAGAAAGGGATTTAGTTGGAAAGATAACTCATAGTAAAACCTGATGTGCTAATTAGGATACTGAAATACGTAACAATTTTAATAAAAATGGTTTCTTTCTACTGCATATTTATTTATTTGGGCTGACTTCCAGTAACTGGATAACAACAATATAACTGACTAAATTCAAACTGTCATCGATTTTTTTGTCATGTTTACTACATGAAATTACTTTTCAGTTACCTGTTAATAGGACAAGTATTACTATGGCACCGGGCTATGATTTGAAACATGGTATTTATTTGTTTTTATACCCAATAAGAGCTGGTACAGCCTTCACGGGTAAAAAGGCCACTTCAGTGGCCTTTTGTTTTGATATAGAAAATGACAACAATTAGTGCCACAAGGCAGTATGAACTTCAAGACTGAAAACCACCCAAACTGTTTTAGGGAGATTCTTTAGTTGTCTTCACAACCAATGTGCTCTTACACTGTAGAGTACAAGCATACAGTCTTCATGGTCTTAAACACAAAGAAAGGACAAAAGGAGATGTTTTCATGACTTCTATAATGAATAAGGGGGAAAAAAACCCACAATGAATCAAATGGGAAATGAGCCATGGTGGTGTTTTGCACTATTTACCAACAATCAAAGTGAGGGTTCTGCACCGTTCGTTGTCAACGTTCAGACTGCAACATAAGACAAATATGTACTAAGGAAAGGTAAAAACTATATTATAAAGTGGCTACCTGTTTTAAACTGTTTAAAAATATGCAATTTTTAAAGCTCAAACCAATAAACTCTTCCCACCACAACCCTGTGTTTTAGACATCCCTAGAAAAAGTTCTTCCATCAAATGACTTTACAAATCAACATACCAACCATCTGGAAAAAGTGAATGAATCAATGGTTTCATTCAAAAATGCTTCTGCAAGGTAAAAGTTTGAAAAGGTCAAATACTGCTAAAGATTATCTTTACAGTCACGATTAGGGAGTTTCTCTGCACTGTTGGTTATTCAGGCTGAGTATAGCTACATCAGTTCCCAACATCTGAAGACTTGGTGCAACGAGGCTCTTTGCAGAACAAAGAATACGTACCATGTGAGAACAGCAAACCACTGCTCTGAAATAGTTAAGTGTGCTTCAACATACAGATGTAAGCAGTACTTAAAAACTACTTGTCTTTTAAAATTTTGTTAATAATTTGAGGAGTTTGCAAACCATAGCCTTTAATTACTAATAGCACAGCTCAGGATGGAGAGCTGGATGTGGATGGTCAGTCCTTACAGGCTCTTGGGAAAAACTGAGAAAGTTCAAGAAAGGCCACATTGGTCTTTACATTTGTTTTACTATGTCTGCAGCATCAACAGGCCCATAATGAAGGTGCTTGGGGACTACGTTTAAGTCTGCTGCAACTTAATGACTTCAGTGGGAATGTATTATAGAAGAAAAGGAGCCAAACCTGTTCTCTGTCTGAAAGACAAAGACACATCGGACAAAGCTGGCCCAAGACATAGTGAAACCTTAATTTGTTAGCTAGTACCAATTACAGGCAGATAGAGTTTTGTATAATGAATGAAACAAAGATTAAGAAAGGTGATATTTGTGTCTTATGGAGGCTGTGCAGGAATAGAGAGAGAGGGGAAATCATGGAACTGCTGAGGTCAGAAGAGACACTTGGAGTTTGCTGCCCTGGTTGAAGACGGGTCAACTAGAGCAGGTTGCTATGTCCAGTCAGATTCTGAATATCAGAAGGTTGGAAATGACACAGACACTCCAGGCAACCTGCTCCAGTGCTTGAACATTCTCTCTGAAATACATATGAATACACTTCTGTGTTGTATGGCCATGTTCCTGAGCAACCTGGTCAACTTCAAAGTGAGGTCCTACTTTGAGAGCCTACAACATGAAGTGTTCCCTCTAATCTTACTCTTCAAGAGACTTTAGTTCAGAAAAGCAGCAGAGGATCTAAGTTTCAGACAGAACTACATCAAGACATTAAAACCAACAAAACAAATTCCCGTTTAAAATTTTTTTCACACTCCACTGAATGTTTCTTTGCTCTTGGTCAGCATTAAAAACGTCACAGCCTACAAGGAAAGTGCCAGTAAGCTGTAACATTAGTTATAGTCAATCAGTAGGGTCTGAACCTTGATGTACTAACCCATAAGCAGCCACACATAACCAGGCAGAAAGATTGGAACGAGCTGAGTAGCTAACTCTTACTTAATACCTCCCCATCCTTCTGTTCTAGGATCTCTCCTTTTGTATACAACAATAGCACAATGAGAACAGCTTTTAAATACACCAATAATTTACTCTTCAGTACATGAAATTCTGTTTTCAAGTTTGTCTTCAAAAGGAAGGACAAACATTTTTCTGGAATCCCATGAAACAAAAAAGTATTAGCACACATAGTCTTAAAGGGACGTTACTGAAGAATTGTGTTGTTCATGTATTTGTACCAGTTCTTCCTCTTATTCTATGCTTATTACACAGAAATGTAATTGAGCTTAGTAGACTTTTTATGAATAGTATAACTTATATAATGTATAATTTTTAATAGAGAATGGGGTTACTTTTTAAAAAAGGTAGATTAAACATTTTAATGAGTAAAGATTGTAAGCAAATGGAAGCATAATTCAAAGCTGGAGAAGAGTTATGCTACTAGTTGGAAACCGAACAGTACTAATTTGCATTTCTGTAATCATTAATAGGGGTTATGAGGTGTCAATTATGTTCCACGTGTGACCTTTTTAGTTTCTAGGTAATGTACCTCAATTAATTGTCTGTGGCATCATAAAGCACCTTTTTCAGTGCACCGTGACTATGAAAAGCAATAAAAGTCTTCCTTTGCAGCTGAAGTATGAAATGCACAACTGACCTTAGCACTTAGCAGTAGCTCACTGATGCTAATGCAGACCTTCTATTGGCATAAATTACAATGCAGTCAAAATCTGAGTGGTTGGCTAATGCTTTCCTAGTTCATGGTAGATTTTTGTAAAGTCACAAAAATGACCATGTTTTGAAATTTCTGTTTCAACCCACTGTTGAACCGCACATTGAGAATTCTGCTTTAATGAAACTGAATAAGATGCTTTGATTGCAGTGTAGACATTGCTATGAAAGCAGAAACTATGATTCAGTTACACTGTTCTTTTCTTAGGAATATAAATCAATAAAAACCCTCAATATTGACAGGCATTACAAACACAGATTGATAAGCAAAATCAGATTGGTGTCATGCAATGTCTTCTACCCAAGAGCCTTATTCTGTAAATAAGGTGTGGAAACGTAATGTGTGAATTAAAATCTGTCATTAATTCATTCACTAATTTTGCATTCATATGTTTGCATATGCAATTTTCATATGCATTTATTTCATTTTTCAAAAACAATCCAACAACCTTAAAGAAGCAAGAAAAATAGTTTTTTAGCTTTCAAAGCTATTCACTTGCAAAATCATACAGAAGAAAGAAGAGGAAAAAAAAGGGGGTGAAGGATAAAATATAAGCAAATGTCAAGTAGTGAAATAAATTAATGCTATAGTGAATAAAATGCAAGAAACCTGCAAAGCAGATTTGTGTCTGTAGCAGGTGTGTTGGTTACTAGAGGAGAGATCTGGACAGAGAGGGGACCTAAAGTCACTTCTGCTCTCAAAATGTTGAAAGTGCTTTGTAGTGATGTATATTCTAGATTGTGATATAGTAACATTCTGCATTTGTTACATGGTGTTTCTGCAAAATTTATTTTTTCCTAAAATATTGTTGGGAAGCCCGAATTGTAGTTACACTATTATATCTAAAAGGAGAACATTGTGAAGAAAGGAATAACTTTTAAAAGCTTTTAAAAAAAACTTTAAAAAACTTTCCTCTGCCTGCTCCCCAAACATGTACTACAGAAATGAAAAACTAATCACAAACAGAAAGTAAACTAAATCAAACATAATGTTTTATCTTTCTCAGCTTTCTAAAGCTTCAAATAAATGCCATATGTAAATATATTTTCCAACCTGACAAAGCCAAGATGTAAGAAATTCTCTAGGGTTTCAAGCAAATGTTTTTTGATGCTAATAAAGACTATGAATCAATGGTGAGATATCTAATGAAGTTTATATTTCTCTAAAAGATGGCTTTTCAAAGCCCACCTGTCAGTAGTAGCTTTATTTTATTTTCATTAATTATTGACCCACATGTCTCTGCAAAAAGACAGACATGGCAGAGAATTTAGCTCAAGTTCAGAATCACAAGGCGGCTCAACAATTTGACAAAGTATGTACTGGCATACATATAAAGCTGGCATTGCTGGAACTTTTAGAACAATAGAATTATATTAAGTGATTTGAAGTACAAACATCAACATTTCATAGAAGCTTCAAGCAGCTCTAGGAAAACTCATGCTCAAGCACATAATAATTGTGACCAGTATGTATCCTGATCAAAATGGACTTCCCCAAAGTACTTCCATTTTTTCTCACTGACTGTAATACTAGAAGTGGTTAACAACAGAGATAATTTGAATATTAAATTTGTCAAAATGTCTGGGTTTAGAAGCAAAAAAATGTACCAAACTATTTTACAAGCTGTTGTTTTTGAGTCCTTGGCCTATCCAGTCTATGTGAAAACCAGAATATACTCAATGTATATGCAGTTTTATGGCTCTGAAAAAATACAAAAGTCTGACTTTGTATTTTGCCTTTCTTTCCCACATATAATATTCAATCAGCTGTACTATAAATAGGGAATTATATTTAGGAATATATCTCAAGCACTCAGAACTAGCAGGTAGCTCTCATACTAGTAGCTATAACAGAGCGTGAGAGTGTCTTAAGTTTGCCTATTAAAGCAAGATTTAACAGACATACAAAATATACTTTATGCACTCAAAAACTACCTGGCATTTGAGCGTAGCATATTTATTTTGCCTTGCTGGTAACTGTTACAGCACAATGTAAGCCATGCTGGGCGCAAGCTCTCTCTCACTGGTAAATATTTATGTAACAAATAAAATTAAGTCTATTGAGTTCCTTGTGAAACAGAAAATGTCCATATGTGTCCCATAATAAATAATATGGTTGAAAAGAAATTATATCAACTTTCATTAAAAAAGTATTATATATATACCCGTGTCAGAGAAGATAGCCTATTGATTTAGTGGGCCCAGTTTTGACCAAACTGATCACTTTGAATAGCTCAACTTGCAGACTAACTTTTCCTTCAAATTACTGTATGTGACATTGGAAAATGCCCATTTTTAAAAAGAAATCAGTACAGGTACAGCAAATGATGTGTAAAATTGAGTAGAAAGATCTTCACTTTTTCTCCATATTTATTGTTGCCAGCTATTCTCAGAATAGCAAGGGATTGACAGAGCATTCAGCAGAAGTTTCCATCCATCTGTAGCTTGTTTTCATTAAAGAGCATAATTTTATGTCAAAGGAATTTATGTTCTGTTCTGACATGCATTATACTACATGTCTTAGATACAATAAAATGGTTTCTGATCACAGAAGTTTGAGAAATATTCATTCCACTTAGCTTGTTCAGAATACGTCCTTCGTTTCCTTCATAATAATTTCTGAAGCTTTTCTTTTGAGGAACAGTGATTTTGCTAGTAGGACAACCATTAATCTTGAACTCATGGTGAAGAAAAGGAACAGCTTATATTAAAATTGAAAATTAAACATTTGATTACTTCTAATTACAACAGTCCTGAAGGTTTTATTAGATTATAATATATCTCAAGTGAAAATACATACAAATAAATTATGGGTTTGCTGCAGACATATATAAAGACGCACACACATATATAAGTGTACTTAGAAGATTGCTGAAAAAAGAGTGCTGTGTAACACAATTTGCCTTTTAATTTTACAAGAGTTATTCTAAACCCATAAAAACTTTTAATTTCTAATAAAAGTGCACCTGAAGAAGTTATAATGATTCAGGATATCTCTCTTTTTTTTTTTTTTTTTTTTTTTTTTTTTTTTTTTTTTTTTTTTTTTTTTTTTTNACAAATATGTCTGTTCCAGACAAAAGACATCCACTATGGACAAAACCAGCCACCAGTCTCAGAGATCAAGGTGAGCTGGCAGGCAATGGCCATAATAGATGAGGATACTGATCCACGGGAAATTGCAAAAGGTAGGCAATGGCTATAGAGGAATTAGTTGCTCAGAAAGGAAAAAAAAACACATTTATGTAAATAATTCTGGTGAAACAACAGTGTTACATTTTTAACTGTGCCACAATACTGCCTTTGCCAAATATAAATTAAGGGAAAAAAAGAAAGAAGAAAAAAAAGAAAAATCTTTACATGCAGAGAACACCTAATTACTTTTTTTTTTTTTGTCTAAAGCAGGTAAAATTGAGCTTATCTGGGCACAACGAACAGATCATCACCTTGTTTTTACATTAACTATTCTTTAGGTGTCTGAAATCTGCTGCGTCTCCCTTTGAGGTTTCTCTCTTTTAATTGCCAAATTACTTCAGTTTTATAGTATAGACCATATTTTCTAGGCATTTCATCACTCCTACTCTCCCCTGGATTTTCTCCAAATGTAGGACATCTTTCTTGAAAATATCCTACATAGGTAAGGCCTTATAATTGTCCTACATAGGTAATGTCCTTGAAAATGTCCTACATAGGTAAGGCCTTATAATTCAGCTCAGAAATGCTAAATCTTGCAGGTCTGTTACAAGTCTGGTTATAAAATATGATTTTCCCCAGCACAGAGAAATTACACACTTAGACTTTGTGAGACAGAATAATCTCTAGACTAATTTTTTTGGGGGAGAAGACTATTTGGCCAACTGTTCCTCAGTTCTCTGTCTTTCATTGCTTAATTCTACCCAAGTTTAGTGGTGTGCATTTAACATACTGAACATGGAGGAACAGCTGAACTGTTCAACCTAAGCCCATGCCAGGGTATCCAGGCTGCTGTGACCTCTCCAGGGTTGGTAAAACAGATTTCCAGCAGAAAACAGGACATGTGTATAAGATAGTTCATTTTATACTGTTTTACTCTATTATGCACATCACTAATGAAAAATAATGAACAGAAGTGGGCCAGATGTTATTATTGTATCTCCTTGTATTTTGGCAACGAAAAACAGACTAGGTAATAGCATTGGTTTTGCACCTGCTCTGTATTATCTTCTGCTAGGTCATACTTGTCTTATAAAGCTTGATTTAACAATCTATTTAATGATGCAGTTCATATGTCAATTAAAACAGGAAACACATTCAAGGCAATGTTACCGCTAGATTGGTATACATTTAAACATGTTAAATGTTTTTCATTCAAAATTTAAAAAAATATTTTAAAAGTAATAGAAATAGATTTTTTTTTTTCCACAAATCACTTTGAAACTTCCCTTTGGGTTGCTGGGGAAGGAGGTGGTTGCCTTGTTATTTTGATAGCAAAATGTTTATCATTAAGATGACATAGGGCTGCTTTTAGGTACATTTTGCTGCAAGTACAAGTTCTCCTGGAAATTAATAATGATTAAAGTAGTAGATTACCTATGTACAAGAATTTGAACTATTTTTTTCAAGGCAGCTAAGTGTATAATGTGTACTCAGTACCTGTGATTGATTTACATGTGCTCAATACTCCCTGCACTTTCAGACACAATAAGATCAAGGTCTCATCAGGTAAAACACATACACACACTGGGTAGTTTGTTTTGGTTCTCCTTTACATTTAAAATGATTTGGCTACAAATAGCTTATTGCAGTACTTTTTTTTTTTTTAAACAATTAGGAGTTTAATTCCAAGTCTTTAAGCAATCTAAATTGGTAGACAAGGATATTCTCAACATTCAGAAGCTACCTATTTCTCTTTCATAAAAAGGCTTCACCAAGCAAATACAACAAACAAACAAACAAACAACACTTACGACTTTGTTTCTTTTTTCCAAAAACATGGTATGAGATAATTAGCAAGCTATCCTTAATATATCTCGAAAGGAAACAAGTTTAACCAAAACAAGATTTCTTTTTGGTGACCGTTTCCATGACACCACGTACTTTTGCACTTCCCTGTTTATAATAGACTCACTAGCATGGTATGTAAGGACCCTTCAAGGCACCTAATACATTGAAAGCATGTAGAGGAGAGAAAGGACATCTGTCAAAATTAAAAAAAAAAAATAAAAAAAAATAATCAACATTTAAGATCCCATCTTTGATCTTTGTACGACACAGAGAAGAATTCAGTACAATACTGTTACTACGAAGTTCTATCAATGTATTTCTGAACACTTGCAAAAGAGAAGGAAAAACAAACAAACCCTGATAAACAAAAAAACCCCAAACCAACCAAACAAAAACGACCAAAAAAACCCACACAAAAAACCCAACCCAACCCAACCTTCCTAGAAGCTGTATATGTTAAGCAAGTCATGCACTGGACATGGTAATCAAAGACCTAGAAGACAGGGGAAAGACGCAACTCCTGCCTGAGACAGAGATTTGGAGGAAAGAGGGACAAAGCTTTTGTAGTGGGGAATTAAGAGAGACCAGTGCATTCCAGGTCAGTGCGGCTCAAAAGAAGGTTCATCACTTTTGCTCCGTACACGTCTCTGCTTTTCTGTGGAAGAAGGAAGCAACAGCTACTTTGAACACTAGAAATCTGAGAGGAGATTGAAGTTTAAGCTGCAATAAGGTGAGTGCAATTAGCCTGAGATGTGAAAGCAGCCACGGAGAGTCTCTAAGTCTAGCCTCTTAATGCATTTTATCTTCTGTAATCCTGTTTCATTATTGCAAGCCCTCATTTTAAATAAATGTATACCTTCAGTCTTAAAACTTGCCAGGTGATATGAGCACAAATTATTGTAAATAACGGCTTCTTTTAGGTCCATGTCACTTAACCACAGGATGGCCTGACTGTCTTCCCTGAGGGCTGAAGATCAAGATTCTGAAGGTTTAGGAGAGCCATAGATATCTACCTGAGGCTTCATTGGGATTAAGGGCCAGATGACAGCAGACAAAGGCACCACACAAACAAAAGCAGCATCACTGGTCGCTGGGCAGTTCTATTGGCAAGGCAACATCCAAAAAGCATCTATCAACTTCTAGAACTCTCATACCTTCCATTTCTTTTTATAACTGCACAAATTTCAGTCTACCATTCCAAATGATCAACTAATCACCTGATGAAAGACTTCATTCTTCAAATCTGATCCTTTCAAACAGAAGGGCTTTGCAGATAGATCCCACTTAATCAACTCCATACTTAAAACTTTAATTGTGTGAATAGTACTAATTTAATTCCAAAATTACTAGTGAACAATTATCCTATTATTGGCTGTCACTTATATGCAAATCATCCGCACATCCTGATCAACTTTACAGTGCAGTTTCCTGTCAAGGGTCATTAAAGCTATTTCCATATACCCTGTGATATCTCTATTTTTATTGTAGCCATAATGGATGCTTAAATTCATAGTAGTAAAGCAGGATTTTTTTCAATATATCTTGATGACTTTTTCAGAAAATATCCTTGGACTTAAGCCACAGATTAATAAAAAATCCACAACCTTCTATATTCTGTATTTCGTTCTATATTTCATTTTCTTAGAAAGTTAAAAAAAAAATAAAATACATGATTTTCAAGTCATGAATCAGTGAACAGTCTTTTTTTTTTTTTTTGTACAAAAAATGCTGTATGTGGGGTTGGCAGCTTTGTGCCTGTGAAAATGCCGTATCATAATCCACATCAGTAGATCAATGAACTGTTGGACAGAACCACTCAAAATCACCTCCCTTCCCATTATCATGCTTTCTGGTCTTCCAAGCACAAATTACCCATCAACCTCCTTGACCCAGTTCTAGAAATGCTGCCGTAAAGAGTACCTGTCAGAGTGATGCATGTGCAAGCCGCGTGCAATGACAAATAGGAAGCAATAGCAGTTATCACAAGGAATAACAATTCAGCTACAAATCTAGCTCAGCATCAGACTGCTTTGATTTCCCACTGCAAAATCTCAAAATTGCTACTGGATAGGACATTATCATGCCAAATCTTCATGATTCACCATAGGACAAATTGCTGGTGAGGTGTGTGACCGCAGGAATATCCTCCAGTCCTTTAAATGTCTGACATCAGATTACTTTCTCCCACAGTAAAGCCTGCAAAAGACAGCACCAAGGAAAAACTCCCTCCCCTCTCATCAGATCAACTTGTAGAGTCGACATCCTAAGGGTACTCACCACCACAGCCCTTAGTATTTTCTGTCTGTTAAAAAATAGTGCTTAATTAAAAGCATATGTGCTTCCAAATCGTAATTAGTCATATGTGAAATCTCCAGAGATGTAATATTTGGCTTAGATTTTATGCTTATCTACTGTTTCTAGGCTAGAGGGACAAAACAGATTTTCCTACTTGACATTTAGTTTTGGCACTAGTAAAGCTATGCGAGGAGAAAGGACAGACAGGAAATTAATTGGCTGTGTCCATTACCATGGAGCCCTGAAGTTATCACTATAGAAACTATTATGGGGAGTCTGCCACAGTGATAACAGGTTTGTGCTCTGCTGTCACTTTATAAATTGCCAGGCCACAGGCCAAGGGACGGGGCTGAGAGAGGCAAATGAGCTACTCATGCATAGTAGTGAATGGACTCTCACATACTCATTTGTGGTTTTAGCAATATGGAAATTAAAGTCTGTAATAAAGGCTTCCATTTCCTTTAATCAATTACTGACATAAGTTCAAGGGGGTCTTCTGACGTCAGAGTGGTTCTGGCTATGGTGACAGTTTAACCCACTCTTGAACTCAAATGAGCGCTGTAAAGTGACTTGCATCCTCCCATGCGAGGGAAGGGTTTGTTTCAAACTCAAGCCTAGCGCTTAAACTCTGAGCCGTTGGGAATGTAGAGCCTACAGGATAGATGTCCCAAACTGTGCATCGAGAGAAACAGCACCCAGGAGTGGGGCCTGGGAAAAAAACATCCTCTGATCGTGGTGAACACATGAGAAGGTAGGGCAGGAGGGCAATTTTTTTTACAGATAAATTCCTGCCACAAATCCTACTTTATTCTGGCCAACATTTTAAAGTGCCAAACTGTTTGGCTGCTGGAGATTCTCCAGAATGAAGAATTAGTGGTTTCATTCTGTTTCTCCTTCTGGAAAGGAAGGTCTGCTTCTGGAAGGGGAAGGAAGAGAAAAGGCAGGAACAGCCAGAGCTGGGGAAGTCTCTCCAGGTTCCCAGTCAAAAGGATGAAGTGACATCACATCCCTGGCAGTTCTATTTGCTTTGCAGGGGTGTGTGGAGGTGTGTGTGTATACAGAAGCTTCAGAGCTCAAAAGAAATACATCCATACATCAGCAGAATTACCTAATTCCCTCCCCAGTCTAGCAGAACTCAGCACTGTGTCATCCCGTTTCTCATATGCCATGAAGTGAAAATGCTTGCCAAAACTGCAAATTCATAGTAAGCGATTGTAAATTCTGCAGAAGTTTGTCTAAGGGCTTGGCATTCTAAGAAATATGTTTTGGCACTTCTCTATTTCCATTTATTGAAAAAAACAGAAGGTAAGGGTAAAACAGATTGTTAGCACTAGAACACTGTTCTTTAGATGTGGCCTGTGCAGTATGTGAATTCATGCCAAAAACCAATAATTGTATGAATTATCAACTGCACAAGTGCCACAGTGAACCTGCAATACACACTCAGGACATTAATTAAAACTTTCAACATTTCCACCAGAGTTTCTAGCAATGTGATGATTGTCAGCTTACAAAGTGCATATTGAAATATTAGTGGCTGAAATTTTCAGAAGTGTCTGCAGGATCAAGGAACAATTTCTGCCACAAAATGCAGTTTTCGCTTTTATGCCAAGGGAAAATAACATTTAAAAAATCTATTCCTAAAGCACAGGTCAAGAGCAGAAATATCTGTGAAAACCTTCAAGACATTTCTTAGAAGATCTTAAACTTTTAGTAGTGAATCTGCAGGACTGAGCTGAACACTTTCGTCTGGTGTCCAGTAGATGGTGACATAGGCTAAAATACTAAAATATCTGGTAAAAATATGACAACAGTGATAAAATGACAGCTTTTGTTTTTACTAAGACTTCAGATCTTTTATCTGATACCGGGATTCTTTCTACTTTGTTCTCCTTATTCCAATTTCTGTCTTTGTTTATTTTCTTTTAAAGTTAGAGAGAAAGGTTTACTTTATTGTCTTCACTCAAAACTTAATTTTCATATTCTTTGATAGAATATTTTATGTTGCAATTCAACTGCATCAAAAGGCCTGCACTTCTACCATTCCTGATCTTCCTGTTTGTTACTTATTTAAAGTATTTAATGTAGATATAATAATTTTTAAAAAGCAATGCCACTGTTAGCTTGATTCACTCAGAGTCATGTATCAGAAGGACAGGGCATGACAAACCCTCAGACTACAGCAGCATCACCACTACCTCAGCACAGACCAAAGGAAAAACAACAACAAAAGGACCTCTTTTTGCAGTTATTTGCTCCATAGTGTTATACACTGTGGTCCATAAATCATTCCCGTTCTAATACCAAGAAATGGTGAGAGAAACAAAAGCAATTTACTGTTCTTCATTTCAGACTATTAGCAATCGAGAAGCAACTAATAGATTTGGTGAGACTGGAGCAAGAGCAATGCCCAGTCACCACAGGCCCCACAGCTCTGTCAGTTAGAAAGAACTATAACCTTTAAAGTTCTTCCCAATATTAAGCCAAAATTGGCTCTTGAATTAAATAATTCCTGCCTAGGTGGATCAAGATGAGATGAAAGTAGACATAAGATCAGCTTTCAGAACTTACCACCGTTACTCAGAGTATCTATCAGAAGGCAACAGAATGATCTAATAACTGGAGGGCCCCTTTGCGCTCTCTCCTGTTATGTGGTGGCCAAACACGAAGAGTAACAAACCCCATCCATTTTCTCTCTCACTCAGAGTGAAGACCATACTAAAGCATAACCATATAGAGTATTACAGTGAAAAGTTAATATGAATGAGCACTAAAAAACTTGACCCTTTCAGCAAGGCAATGAACAGCTACACAATAAGTGCTTACTCCAACAGTGCTTAGCTCAAGGTTTGTTAATACCCAGTCTCCCCAAAGTTTCAAGCAACTCCAGTTCCTCTTTCCTCAGAATTACCAACAAAAATTAGTTACAAGCACGAAAGAAGTTTCTCAGAGTCAGCCTTACAGTACAGAATTCACTTCCATGAGAAAGGTGATAACTGCAGAATAATTCAAATTCTGATTCAAAAGTCTTTACTCAATTATGGCTTTCTACACAAATGAAGATATACAACACACACACTCATAAACATAAATAAGTATCCCTAAAGGCAAGGCTGCTCTACAGTTCCACAAAATAATCTCACAGGAGTATTTATAATGATTTTCAGGATACAAAATCCGAACACAAACCATTATTGGGGTTGTTCTCAGGTGGTTCGTGCTGTGAAGCTGATGCACACACATGTTTCAAGTTTGCCCTTGTGATGCACTGGTGTTTTCGTCGTCTCTAAACAGAAATTTTCACAGTTAGAGAATCTGACTTTGAATGTTGTGATCTCCATTAAGAAATTCAGTTTCACAGGCTCTGTCATGTGGCTCCAACAGGCAGCAAACACATATCTACATGCATTTAAGTCACAAAGAAGGGTTAATGGAAAGGAGGAAACTAAGATTTCATCTGGGTAAAAATTCACCTAAAACCCCACATTTAAACAGAAGCTGTTCTTCTCTAAGGATTAAAACCGGTAAAGATGATACAGGAAAATTATCAAGAAATGAGCTAGGTGAAGAATCAAAATCCACTGCAATGAAATGAGATTGCTTTCAATGGCACAGTGCAGAACACCACTCCTACCCACACCAAACCACAGCTACCACTGAGATAATCTCACAGACAACTCACTGCTAAGTGCGACTATTAATTTATATTTGGAAAACTAACAATGGAAACACTTACTTCAAATTGCCTCTATGTTCAGGGCTGACCTCTAAGCATTGCAACTATATAAATACGTAATAAAAACATGAAAGTAGAGATTAGAAGGGACCAGATCAGTGACATTTAATTAGTTGAGATATTAATATTTAATTAGGTTTTTTAATTTCTAAAACTAATTTTGAAATGTGTTTTAAAATTTCTTCCAAACACCCCCATTTACCAGTATATACATGTAAATGAAGACAAGTCTGCATTTCTGTACTGATTAACAGCATATTGTAATGTTGCTGCTTGTAGAAAAGGATGATGGTGGATTTTTTTTTTTCATGGTTTTAAAGGAAATTTGTATGATGTATTGAAACAAACAAAACCACCAAATACACAAACAAAAATACCCAAGCAAAACAATGCACTGGCAAGAACTGCAAAAAATATAGTGAGGGAGCAGGAAAGACCATTATGAAAGAAAATGCTGAACTCACTTAAAATGCTCAGCTAACAATGAATAAACAGTGAAACAACAACACAGGAAGTGTTTTAAAGTCTTTTCAAGCTGGGAAATATTTATAGCCTACGTTTTATGTATTCAATGACATTAGACAAAGAGGGTATATTAGGCTTCCTACAGTTTGGAATTCTCCCCAAAAGTCCATGAGGGAAAATGATCCACTGAGTTATTTAAAGTTAGACCTAACAAAACTCTAGCAAGTTTCTGATTAAACACTTGAGTGTTGACAGGGAACTAGACAAGGTTATTATCAGTAATCATCTTTTTCAATTCCTGAAGTTTGACTGCATACTTTTTTTACTCTAATAATCACTCTGTAGAACTTTAGGTAATGAGAGTTCCTCAAAGCAAGTTATTGAATAATTGCATAATTAAATGATTTAATCTCTGTTTATTTTTAAATTATTTAAAAAACAGAGATGGAATAGTTTAGTTTAGGCCATTCTTACAAGTTCAACACTGCAAGTTTTCTTTCTAGAATAGGTTTGCAAAGAAAGGTTTACCTTCAACTCCCTTCCTCAGCTCTTATTTGGATATTTAGACTGTTAATGCACTTCAGCACTCAAATGTTTCTATATAGTTTCGACAACAGCAACATTTTGTTGCTTAACACAAAGAAATATTGCGTCTATGACAGGACAGAAGCTATCTTGCTAAGACTGAAAAAGAAAGCCAACTTTATCTGCGCCAGATTGGCTTCATGCGTCTTCCCTTAGAAGGGAGAAGGTTCCATCCCATGGTGGCACCTGCAGCAGGGCTGGGTTGGGGTGGGAAGGTCACAAGGACCAGCGGGAAGGGAACAGGGGGTGGGGTGAGAAGAGCAGCAGCGTCTGGCACTCAGCACATCCAGCTGCATGAACTACAATGGGGCTGGTGGACATGGAAATCCAAAAAAACAGGAGCAAAAGCTAGTGGGGTAGCAAGGAGAAACCCAAACCTGCCTTTTTTTCTCTGCTAAAGCTGTGCTAGAGAGGTTGCTTTAAAACCAGCACATTACTACTAACTGCATGCACTTCAAAATATGAGTCCTCGGAACAAGCAGAGTAATGGAATAATTTTTCCACTAGCAACATCTGCTGCATAACAGAAATGTTAAAAAATTATCCTTAATTGCAATGTGTGTGTCTGTATGTTAATGCATACACTCACAGACAAACCAACATCTAGATTTCATGTTGCTGCTTTGCCACTGGAAAAAAAAGCTTTTTTTTTGCCTTTTAAAAAAAGTCTAGGATAGTTCTGCATTTTAGAAACATGCCTTCTAAAATGAAATGGTGTGAATATTTCTTAGCTAGAAGATCTTCCCAGGTAAGTCCCAAACCACTGAAGTTATCAACCAGATTTCAAAAATGAAGTGTTATTTGTCAGTCTCTTCTTCAGTTCTAGAGCTCTGTAGTAGCCAGATCTATTTCTTCTTGTCCTGAAATGAGAAGCTTTTGCCTAGTTGTATTTTGAGCAAGTAAGCCTTGCCATTTTACTCTTAAAACAACGAGTTTCCAATCTTCAGTAAATGACCGATCTCATGCTTCTGTTTTGACATACAGCAGCTGGTGAAGTCTGCTATTCCTGTTTAATTTTGCAGGGGGTGCTCCTTCCCCACACACACACTGGACGGTGCTCTTTTCCCAGGTCAGTCTGCCTGTTCTGCAGCATCTGCCCGAGTGCCAACAGAAGCGCATAATCTGCCAACTTTACTTAAAGCCTGATAGTTTATTATCCCTTAATGTTTTGACACCAGGGCTACAATAAAGTAAAAGGTGTCAAAATCTCCTTGTATATTCCGATGATTCTCTCCTCCTGAGTAACTGCTGCAATTTTCTTTCTTTTTTTTTTCTTTTGTTAGTCATGGGATAATCTCAGCAACCACTTTTCAGCATTAATTCAGGTGATACAACACAGTTTCTGGACAGAGAACACACAATTCTTTTTAAACGGCAATATTTCCATTTGACTACTTTATAATGAAAAAACATTTCTGATCTGTTGAAGCTATCTACTGGAAAGAATTACAAAAAATTGCTAATGTAGAGGAAGAGAGACAAGACGTGGCAGCTATTGGAAATGAGATAAGACAAAGCCAGTGCTCCTCAGTCATCCAGTGAACTCAGTTTAATACAACTGAATTTTATATTAGATATAAAATATATAAAATAACGCACTGAATATATAGAATACTGTGTTAAAAGCAATGTAAATTTGAAACCACTAAAGCAAAAAAGAACCGCGAATGAGACAGAAGACAGCCAGAACAACTGATTATGCTAAATGTAATAGTCTGTCAACCCTTTTCTTAATCAGAATAAAATTGATTATTAAAATGTTATTCAAGTTTTTACTTGAGTTTCCATTTCAATCTCAATTATGCTTTATGTTTGTTAAATGTTTAGTTAGTGCATAATTTTACATTTTCCTGAATCCTCAACACTAAAGCCTACAATGGAAATCAGAATTATGTTCAATTAAGCGTCAGGAGGTAATTGGTGTATGCTGTCAAAAGGAGGAGGAGGCGGCAGCACAAACATTTGTGGATTTTTGACTCATCAGAACAGACCGTGAGGGTGCAGAGATGACTAATCCTTTGGACTAGACAGACAATTCTGAAGACAGAAGGTGGATCATTACCATCTGAGAATCAAGCTACTGCATTTTGGGTAAAATATTCACCACACAACCTGGTTAGGTTAAATGCCTCCATGATGCAAGTTAGGGATGGCCTTTGACTACATCTGCAGTCTGGATCATCACCAAAACTCCATCTGTTTCTGCTTGTACTACAGTAGCTTTGATCAGAATGAAAATGTAATTCAGGATGGTATAAAAGCCATGAAATGATTAAAACCTGCTTACTGAATAGTTTTTGTTTGGTTGTTTTTTGGGTTTTTTTTGAAAGAAGGTACACTCTTTCTGTGGCCATTTTATCCCACGGTAGCATGCTTTTAACAAGCTTAAACATAACCAGCATGAGTTTTGGAGATTTTGCCAAGAGTACTATTCGTGCAGTTGTAGGATGCTAATTGGGACTAGTAACCAGAATAAAAATGCAGGTCCAGAGCCACTGACACAATGTACATGGTGACATGGGACTCCATGATAAAACATGGGCAGGACAACCAGAGCAGAAGAGAGTGTTCTTTTCTTGAGCAGCGGGCAGCCAGAGTCATCTCAATGTGGTACAACTCAGCCTGCTTCCCTGATCCTTGTGTTTACTGTGTCTGCGAGGAACAACCTGTCTGTGCTAATGCAACCTGCAGCTGCAGGATGGAAACCAGCATCTGCACGCAATGCTGTCAAATTGTACAGACTCACCAGCCAGCCCCTTGCTTGCGGGAATCGTGTACAGTCCAGTGCGGGCAGTACATTTCATGAAATCGTAATACAATGTTAGAGACCTACCAAAACTAACGTAGACATAGGCTGGTGTATGAACTGGTATTCAGTGTTTTCTAACTCCAAATCTCATCCAGCTCCTGTATTGCAGAGATGCTGTGGACACAGCAAAGGGACGAAGCCATGACTGCACCACGTCAAGGCAGCAGCCACCACGCTCATGCCCAGAGGACGGAGTTGTTGCGGATATCCAGTATTTTCATATTTTTATAATCCAAGTACGTTATTCTAAATTCAGCCTTGTTGTTACATTTGTTATATTTGTTTCTCTCATGTGAGTGTGTACAAAGAGAGACAAGTTTCTCTCATAGTGTACAAAGAGAGACAATTTAAATGATTCTGTATACTGACCCCCCCTGCTTAAGCTTGAACAGGAAGGTAGCTGAAATCTCAACTAAATGAAAACGCTTTATTTTTATAGTACCACGTTTCATTGATAATTTCTTGCATCTGAGAAATATAGAACATGTTGTGGAGGTCTATATGAGCTGTCCACAAAGCTGCAGTTTTCACAGAGAAAACCTATACGTTTCTATATATTGCATGAAAAGCTCCAGAATGAATGATTTCAAGTTTTATATATGCATACAGACTAAATCACATTAAAAATGGAAAACTCCACAATCTAATGAAGAATATGCACAAAACAGGTGTCTAATGCTTAAAATAAATAAAATGAAATTCACAGAAACTAATCACTATTTCTGATCTGCATTATAATTTCCTTTTCTTAATTGAACCTCCTTCTAAAGCTAAACACTCATAAGTATTTCTGGAATTTTGTTGTTTTTCATTAGCATGCTTTAGGAGCTGAGACATTTTTAATTTGAACATTAGCACAACTGTTAAATCTTTCAGTATTTCACATGGTACCAAAGTAAACATATTTAGGATGGATACTCTTTTAGCTGCTGTCAGTCATTAGCATCAATTAATTTGTTTTTATAGTACCTTTTTCATTAGAAGATTTTTCCAACTCGCATTCAAGTAACAGAATTTAGCTAACAGTGCTCATCAAAAGGTGCTATGCTGTACTTTGTATTAAAGGTACTCTTAAAAATATCTCTAATCTTATGTAAATCTAAATTCTAGTTGATTATAAGACCTTCACAAAGATAAATTATTGCAAACCAATCTTCTGCAAATGAAAATGATTGCAAAGCGAATTTTATGCATACTACGTATTCTACAACTAACTCTTACAGCCTAAAAGAAAATAACCTGTTCTTTTCGATTAAAATATAATTGAAAACATACACCATTCTTTCCCAGTTAATTTACACAGAGCAACTAATGAAAGTGCTGCCGTGAGACTGGGCTTCAGTTGGAAGCAATATCAGAAAAGTAATGTCATCGCAGCATGGGTCTAATTACTCAATTTTTAAACTAATTCTGAAGGCTTTTTAGTAAATGCCCGATTTAATAGTTTTAACACGCTTTGGTTAATATATGACTCAGATGAAAAAAAGCAATTGTTTTTAAACATTATAACAAAGACTCCCTCCGGAAATGTGTCCACCCAGTCATTTTTAGATGCTTTTCAGATACAGCTCTCTCTTTTCTAAAGGATCTACACACAGGTCAGCTGCAGCATAATCTGCGAAAAGTTTTCCGAAGAGCCTGGGCAAGTATTGAGGTCTACGTGGTACTGCTAGAGTTCAGGCACAAATGATTCCTGAGATTTCTCTCGGCCCTATGTTTCCATGGTTAGACGTTTCCACCTTCATTGTCACAAAAGCACGGATCGTAAACTGGATTTAATACAGCACATCCGCAACAGTTAGATGCTAAATAAGGTTACTTGTTAATTACTCTGAAAGTGTGACTTGTTAGGAGATCGCTGTCTTAAAATATATTTAACAAGAATTACATGAGGAAATGACATTTCACTTTATAAATCTGTTTTTATGGAAGTGAGACTGCTATAAAGTAATGGATGTTGCCGTTCTTTGGAAGCGCTCTCATGGGGATTACTGCTTGCCCTTACTCCGTGAAGAACTTTAATGTGCTTTAGCTTACACAGTGACTTCGTGCTTTTAGTTAAAATCCCCTGGTTACGCCATAACTCATTCTCACTTGGAGACGACAACCATATTTAAGAGAGGATACTTTTTATTTCCTGGTTAGTGTAGCTTTTCTGGTTAGTGCAGGTTTACTTATGGTTTCAACTGGCAATTAGACACAGGAATCAGGCTTTATTTCAGTATAGGAAGTTCTTTGATGTATACTTTTACCATGGATACGGGCTATTCAGTTGATTACATCTTTTTTTCTGATAACAAAGCTCTAACTTCTCTGAAATTCTAGCAATAGGAATAGATACAAAATGAAATATTTACAGTAGTCTCTGAATACATAATCTTTCACCTTTCCCTCTGCAAATTTAACTGATATCTGATATCTACTTAGATTTTTCCTTGAGACAGAGTGTTCTCCAATTATTAAAATGTTAAACAGAGAGGAGCTTGTTCCAGATAATTTCTGCAAGAATCCTCCCTGCCTTTAATATCAGGAAACTGATATTATAATTTTCAATAATCTTGAGTAGCCACAATCCTAAATGCCTACTGACTTAAGCAGCTGCTTCCTTCAAATATCTTCTTGTAAATGAGAGTTTCCTCATTTTCCTTTATCACATCTAGTTAACTTATTATATCGAGGACAGGATTTCCCTGCTTTATCTTTTAGCACTGTGAGGCAAAAAGCCCAGATAAAAATTATTTAAAATAACTCAAAACTCTTTTTGCACACTTGTATAACAAGTGCTGTAGTACGAGTGCTGTTGGCATCATGACAAGCAGTAGAAGCTCTTTGGGATCTACCTACGAGGCCGCTGAACTAGAATGATAGTGCAGTGAATTGACATGATCATGTAGCCAGTGACTAGATAACCTGGTCATTCACATTTACTCCTAATAAATTCAGATCAGCTTCACAGTGATCGCAAATTACTGAAGCTACACTGAACAATGGATCAAACCTGTAAACTTTATATACAGAACTTGCATATGAGACACAACTGACAAGTGAGCACCTCCCTGCAAGTCACCTTTCTACTGGATGTGTCAGAATTTGGTGCTAATTTCAGTCAAGTTTAACGAATAACTAATTTAACCAAACATGCATTCAGTTAATAAGAGCTGTAATCATCATGATTTCAGTGACACGAAGTGCTTAAGATCAGCCTCCACCCTCAGGGGGCAACCCAGAATATAACTTCTAATTTGCTTAAGTCTGAAACTAGTTATCTTTATGAAGTATTATGAAGAAATCATTATACTGCTTTCTGAGCTATTATGGTTTCTCTCAGAATACACAGTGATTCTCTATATAGACAGTGAAAACTGCAGACAATTTAAAATTGCTGAACTTTTAAGGTGCCTCTGGTAATTGTCTAACTACAAAATCAAGAAGAATTCACAAATAAAAATCAAAACATAGAATATAATCTCTGCAAATTCTGGACATTATTCCTTGGTTCTAGCACTGCCTTTTCTTCCTACTCTTCTTCTCCAGCACTAAAACACACAACAGAAATCTCTGTGCGGATGATTCCCTTGCCTCTCCTTTTCTCTTTATTGGGAACTAGTGATAAATCCTTGAAGCACAGTACAGGGACAATGCACCATAATCCTTTTAACAACCCTTTTGGACACATTTAGCAAAGAGAGACAGCTGCAGATCGTTACAACAGGCTTGAAGGAAACAAAAAGCCCAGCCTTGGCTCTAAGTTTAAGCTGAAGTCCAAGACTGTGGAAGGCCTAAATGAAGTGAATGAGGAAAGACAGGAATTTCAGTCAGAAAGCACGGGATCATAGATTATTCTCCGGTCATGTTTTCAATGTTGCCTGTGTAACCGTACAGAATCAATGTCTCTCAGCAACCATAAGCCCAGAAGAAAAAAAAAAAAAAAAATTGTCTTTCTAAAGCAGACAGCCCATTCTGAACCAGTTTTGCTAGAGATAGTAACAGCCATTTCTGCTGGATATGGAAGTTTCTTGTTCCTACATCTTTTCTATGATGCCTTTGAAAAATGACTATAAATAGGCATGTATTTTTTTCCCCGAATGTATTTTCCCTGATGTTTAGCCAGTGAACCTTCCAATTATCAAGCAATTTACTTCCTGACTAAAACATGCTTTTCTTCCACGTTTTGTACCATTAGCATTTCTATGCACAGGGCTCCCTGCCTGTGAGTAGAAACCACTGTTAAAGGTTCTTCTGACCTTTTAAAATTCCTACAGAAATACTGTCTTGTGCTTCTCTTGCTCTTCATTTCCTACGATACATTACTAATTCCTAGTACCTTTTACTGCCAATTATGTGATGGAATTAGAAAAATAAAATGCTAATTGTGGAGTGAAAGTTGCTGCAGCTCTAGCACGCCGCAAATAACCACAGCTACTTGGAGCCTATTCAGGCAGCAGAACACATTGTGCTGGGCGCTGGGCGTGCTGGAGTGTGCGACAATGGCTGCTGATTATGGAATAATTGACATGAGCCTTCCCCACGCTCCGCAGTCTCCAGTTAACATTCGAGTTTTATATCACATAAAATAGAACATGAGTACATTATGCATGCATAAAAGCAATGCAAATAACAGTGGTTGTTACAATTGTATATCCCTCAGCACATTAAAACATTCACTACCAAGAAATATGCGATGAAGAAAAGCTTCTGTAATCAAGTCCATTTCCTCCTTCCTCAACGGTCTTAATTATTGCAGAATCAGGTTTGGAGGGACTATACATGCATACTGTATTTCACCAAATATAGCTGCTAAAGGCTGAACTTCAGTAGAATAACATGAAAATAGGGGTAAATAAGAGGATTTTTTAACATTATTTTTTACAAACTTGGATTTCTATGATCTGGAGATTTCCTAAATGTAAAAGTTCAAATAAATAGCTGATATCCTTATTAAATAATAAAGCTTTGTATGGCTCACACCATAAACTCTTCAGCACAGGGTGTTTTGGTTGCTTTGTGCTTAAAAAATAAGATTTATTGTTAGTAAGCACAATCTCCTAAAACACTTCAAGAAATAAAGCATCAAAATTTATATTATAAATCATAAAAATGTATCTATATATTCCATGGTCTTCCCAAAACACAAGGAAAATGCAAGGCCTTATATGTACCAATTTACAAATTAAACTTGCCAAAGAGCACCGGCCTGTTGGCCACAATGCTGATCTAACAGTACGAGCATATAAGCAGTAACACGAACTGAAGCGTCAGTTCAAAGAAAAATACAGATTTCTTTTTTTCTAATCCAGTAAACAAAGAACACTTATAAAAGGCAGCATTAACACAGGGGCAGAAGAATGCATTCCCTTAATGGTGCTGTCAGAAAAAAGGAGAAGGGACTGATTAAAATCTAAACACCAGGAACCCAGACGTTCCAAGGATATGCAACAATTTGTAACAACTAGAAAAAAAGAACATTGAAGAAGAAAGTAAGTCAGATCTGTCAGATAATGTCAGTGAGTTCATGATTCCGCAATGGTTCATTGTTATCCCAAAGGTCAAATATGCAAGAAAAGAGATTGGAACACCAGCAAAATGCTAAATACACATTCATTAAACCACTAAACCTAAAAGCAATAAACTATAGCAAGATAGCAAAGCCTCCTTACATTCTGTTGCCTGACTGCACTGTGGCCAAAAGCTTTTTCTTTTCTTTTTTTTTTTTTCTTTTTTCTTTTCTTTAGCTAAATTGACTATGAAAATGAGCCTGTAGCTCTCAGAGATGTCTGGGTATCCAAATACTGATTCTCACCGCATCTTGCAATCTTGCATCTTAATTTTTGTATGACATGATAGTAATTTGAAGATTCTTCCTGCTCACCACAACCAAGAATATAAAATTACTTTATCATTTTATCTCAGTATTTTGAAATTAATTCTGAATAGTGAAAGGTTAAGGGTTTCATCACCAAATGGCAATTTGTAGAAGCAGTCACTGTGAGAATAACTTAATAGTCAATACTAGTTTATACGAGGCTCTTGTAATCATACCATTAAAAAAAACCAAGATCCTGGAATGACTTGGTGACTTTATTAGAACACCTTAATATGTCATTCTGATGTAAACCCAATTTCCCTGTGAGTGGAAGGGTCACGCTGAGTTTCCAGCTGGTTGGCGAAGGTCTTATGACTACTAAAAGCAGAAGAGAGCATTTGGCCCTGTGTTGAAGACATATATATTATAGAATCACAGAATACTTTGGGTTGGAAGGGGCCTTCAAAAACCACCCAGTCCCACCCCTGCCATGAGCAGGGACATCTTAACCAGCTCAGGTTGCTCAGAGCCCCGTCCAGCCTGGCCTGGGATGTCTCCAGGGATGGGGCATCCACCACCTCTCTGGGCAACCTGGGCCAGGCTCTCACCAACCTCACTGCAAAAATTTTCTTATTCATGTCCAGCCTGAATCTCCCCTCTTTTACTTTAAAACCATCATCCCTTGTCCTACTGCAAAATATGTATCTAACCTTACAGATATTGTAGCATTATAAATGAACTGAGACACACCCCAAACTGCAGCAGGATCTGGTGGCTCTGGACATCAGAGATTCTAAGTTATCGAAGTAATTTACCAAAAATCTACTCATTTAAATACAACAACAACTTATGATAAGAACAGGATAAATTAACTCACTGTAGCTACTCAAAGCAGTTTCTCTTTTGTAATCTTAAGTAGATGTACATTTCACACAGTAGAATAATGTGAAGAATAATGTGAACTAGAAATTATTTTATTGTGACTGGGCAAAAGACAGAAAAAGAAAAGAAACCATATGACAACCTAACAAAGGTTTCTTCTCAATGTTTGCAAAGAAAAATAAGTCATGTCTTAGATGAGGTAGTTAAGATCTTTTCTACATTGCAGTCCAGACGTTAGGCATTTTAACATTGTTAAGGGCATCTACAGTATAAATAAGCTAGTAGACTGAAACTACTTATTTAAAAAAATAAATTAATCATCATCAGAAAATGTAATTTGTGCATGATAAAACAGAGAGGAAAAATTAGAGGTACAGCAATAATCAGGAAATGGCTGCAGCAAGATGATTCTTTTTTCATTTTGTTTTGTTTTAAATTAAACCATACTGGTGTAGCATTCTTACTTAAATCCAGAGTAATTAAAAACAGCAGCCTTTCCAAACTGCCATTTGAAATTGTCAAGTTGCTACAAACTAATGCTACTGATCAATTTAAAAGTAGGAATAACTGCATTCCAGTTTCATTTGTTGACAGCAGCTCTTCTTAAGCATCCTATTAAGGCTGTAAATGATGTTGGAGTCAAACTAAGTTTTTTGAGCTGGATTGCTGTAGCAGTTTTTTTTTTTTTTTAATAAATTTTACACTAAAAAAATTATATTTCTAAGGAAACAGGAAGTGTCTACCATTTATTTTTAAATCTAGAGATACAAGAGAAGTTTCAAATAACTCCAGAATTAATTTAGGTCATTAACGATATTTAGCAGCTGGGTAGTGTGGAAGACTAGTTAAAAATATCTTTGCATTTATCATAAGTAAACAACATTTCTGGTGGACGTTAGCACCTGTCCACCAATGTAATGGGAATACTTTTATTTTCATTTACTTACAAATGGAGAACTCTTTAGGTTGGAAGAGGTTCTCTACTCACTTAAAGCAGCTAGATCCAAAACTAGACTGTTTTTCAGGGTCATGCCTAGCTGAGTTTTCAGTATCTTCAAGGTTGTAGATTCTAACCACACTTAGAATGATGGATATTTCTGTAATTGCTCTAGATATTACATTATAGTTTATGAATGACACAGTACTAGTTACAACAGAACATAATTCATATAGTGATATTATTTCATCTAGAGCCAAACAATTGATATCTGTAAACTTCAAGTATTAATAATATTGCTTGACAGCTGAACAAAGAGCATGGCTAAAGGCAGTCCCACTGGTTATTTGTGAAAACATGCAGGGATCAAACTACCGTATTTACAAAGTCTTCACCGAACTACAAAAAAACTTTAGTCTTCTGCTGTGATCACAACTAATAATGCCATTCAGTTTGGTTTCATGATAGAATCAGATGACATGCAGATGAGGCATGATCAAAAGCAATGTAACATCAGGGTAACTGGAAGACAGACTCACTTCAGTAGCCTCAAAACAGTAAAAAAAAAAAACAAACGTATTTAAAAAGACTTGACTAACATTTAGTCACAGAACTTAGCTGTAGCCTATGGTCTCAGATATAATTACTAATAGTGGAACCCTAAAAAAAAATTCAGGTAAGCTCTGTTCTTTTTGTATATATTAAAATTTAAAATGCACTGCAAATGGACTAGTACATTTCAGCACACATAGCAAAAATTGCACCTTTTTTTTTGCAATGTTAAATGTAAGTCCTTTCTTGCGGACAAAAGTAGTGTCCAGATTTAAGATAATAAAGACAAACAGCTCCTCAACTACTATTCACAAACAACTTTACATTTCTTCTATTTCAGAATTATGAAAAGTAATGCTTCCATCATCTTGTAATAAAAGTTTAAACAAAAACTCAGCTATTTCTATAATTTTCAACATTTCTCTGTGTTAAATTGAAGATCTAGAGATTCAGTTCTTCTGAAAAAGCCATATGATAGCGTAGCTTCAAAGAGGAATTTGTTTGTCTAAGAATGGAAGCAGCTGAAATCCCTAATTTTGTAGAGCAGGTAATGAAACCCATATATTGTATGTGTTTACTTAGCATGTAGTATAGAAATGGTTCTATTCTTAGATTTTTCATTAAAACCCAAAACCAGCCTCTCTCCCCGCAACCAGAGCTACAGCTCAGCTCATGCTGGTTTGTAACTGGATACACACAAACGGTAATGGACTCAAATCACTTTTGTTTTTCGCTGGTTTAATTAAAATGTGTTAAAAGCAATTTTACTCTAAAATAAACAGTTCTATGTTTATATTGGACATTAATAGAAGTTTTTTCTAAAACTGACTATACAAAAAAAGTGCAAGGGCAATCACCACATTATTCCAGTTTAAAGGTGGAACACAACTAAATTAGGCTCCTGTTAAAAGATGGGAGCTGAAGTGTTCTAGTAAAGAATCAGATCCATTCAGGGATGAAACACAAAAATGTTGGTTTTGTTTTTGTCATTTGTGTAGACAGACTGTTGGACTGTATTTTTTCCAGGGTCAGGTAAACAGACACTGTCTTCTGAATGTCATAAAAGAAGGAGTGGTTGTCTTCTTGTAGCTGTCACAGGGAGGGCACCAAGATACTACTTTTACTTAGTCTGGGCCAAAGATAAATTATCATTCAGATATTCACCACTTAAAATAGCTCTTCCAGTGGCGTGACACATTTTTAACTGTATTGTCATGAATAGCAACACTATAATTACATGTAAGAATTCACTGAAGTAAACATCTCATTTCTGAAGTGTCAGACAACAGGCAGCATCACTCAGACTACAGCTCCACACTTCAGTAGTAATCAATTCAACTAACAATAGAGCTGATTGACAGGAAGTTCTGTACTACTGAAAGCCAAATATAACAAAACCCAGATTTCATCTAAGCAATGAAAAATGTACAGACCATGTATATTCTCTCCTCATGTTGCCTTCCTGCAGGAAAAAAAAATAATACAGCTGAAAGCTGAAGCAAACTTTTTACACCATCTTTAATTAACCTCCAAGTCTGAACCCTTGCACAAGACAGTAACCACTGGCCAGTTTCTATACAACACGTTCTGTGAGCTAATACTCCTGGGTACAGAAGAAACTACAAAGGGATCTCCACATACAGAATTTGTTACTCAGTTAATACTGGTTAATAATCACTATTAGTTTGACTTCTAGATTTAAGAAAGCGGCTGCAATCATCACCTTGGACATGCAACTGTGAGAACAGTAGCAGAAACAGCCACTAATTTTTACTACCACCATAAATGCTGTTCTTATTAAAAAATACCTATGGTTTGTTGTGATTCTGGTACACAAAGGCTAGAAAACAGCTAACAAACTGCTATGGAAACACATTTAAATTAAACCACAAACACCTTTTCAAACTGAGTTGTGAGGTGTGTTTTTCCCTATTCACTATGTGTTTGCAGACTGAGAAGTAAACCAACCAAAATCTACTACGGCAGCGTGAGGATCAGCTATAGAAAAACAATTGTAATAACCTGTAACTGTTGTCTTCTCCTCTTGACCTTAAAGGTTCACTGCCATTTCTCCATGCAGCAAGAATAACCTGAGACTTTCCATCTTTCTATGACATGATGAATGAGCTTCGATTAAAAGTAGCTAAAAGAAGAAAAGCTACTAATGTGTTTTATACAGTCACTGATCAGTTCCTGACATGTAATCTTTCATTTGCTTTAGGACATTAAGAAATGTTGTGTACCTAAAAACAACAGCTTGTATGATAGTACATCTATCATTACATGCATCATAAAAACAAGGAGGACATAAATTTGTTTCTGCCTGTTAAAGTCTAATTACCTGTAAAATCATTACTTGGCACTTTAACAAATTGACACAATCAACTTAATGATCCTTAACATATTAAAATTTGCAATGTGTTCCTGCTTGCTGCCTGTCCAAACCACAGTAAATGTTTGCTGGTGCAGATGACATCATAGCAAGGGTCAGGTCTTAAATTTTTCTGCTAAATACAAGTAATTGCAATATTGTCACTTGCTATAGCACCTGTATTATCTCATTAGTCCTACAGCTTGGGATAAGGCTGTAGAGAGAACTTTGTAGCATCCTCTCTTTAGAATGATACTAAACACTGCTGTCCTATGTGATGTTCTTCCTCAATACTTGGAATGACATGTAACGATCATGTTCAGAATATGGCCTTCAGGTAATGTTGTATGTGACAGTGTCATCCACAACAGTTTGCTATTACTTTTTTAATGACACCTAAGTAAAGATATCAGTGTTATAAAACTTGTGATGAGCTGCAGGACTATTCCTTCTGACCACCTACCTTTACCTCTGTACACTGATTTATTTTCTTCACAACACCTTCCAGCAGAATGGAAAATTTACATTCGTAGTTCCGTGGATTATATCCTTCAAATCTATGCTTTCCCTCAGGTCAATTTATGCCTCTGATTATTACTTTGTCCCAGACTCTTGGGTGTGGTGGTGGGGTGTGCAAAAATCTAGAAGTATTTTTGTGCATTCCTCCTTTTTCCAGAAATAACACGCCCCATGAGAGACAAGAACTGCCTTACTAGATAGATAACAATTACACAGAGTAAACAATATATTTTCATTTAAGTAAACTAGCTCTCAGGGACTTCAGCCCATGTCTTGAAACGCTTCCAGGGGAAGTGGCAACTGCTACTTGGAGAACGTTCAATGTGCTGAGCTGGTTCATAGGCACTAGCGGTATCTATTCAGGACTAATGTTGAAAACACCTTCAGAAAAACTAATTTCAGGCTGATACCCACCTTCAGTCTGAATAGTCACACAAAAATTGTCTGTTTTTCTTACCCCAGCATACATTTCTAATTAACTTGGAAAGATATACCTAAAGAAACACCACCATTTTACAGTTTTGCAGTGTGGAATTACCACACTCTTTCACATACTACGTTTCAAAAGCACAACATGAAATTTGCAGGCAAAGGTCATTCCTTAGTCCCAGGCTATGTTGTAAGCAAGAGTTCCCTCAAAGAGAAAGGGATAAAAGAAAAAAAAAAAAAAAAAAAAAAAAAAAAANTCTACTAAAATATCTACTAAAATATCCAGGCACCAATTATTCCAAGACACCAATCTTCCCTTCTGCACTACTAAAGTTTGAAAGGAGGAATGATTCTGTGAACACAAGTGCACTTCACATTTTCCTGAGTAGCAAAAAAGTTTCATTGAAATTAACAGACTGGTACCAGAAGGATAGTACAGAGCAGACAGACTCTGAAATTCTGTTTATTTAGTTTTCACATTCCTTTCCACATGGCAGTGACTGCAGCTTTAGAAACAAGATTTGGATCCCCATAGCAGAGACCTTGATTCTGCTTCCAGGTCTAGCTTAAATCAGGAAGCTGTTTGCTAAATTGGGATAGACTAATTATTGCTGATAAACAAACATGTATTTCGAAATAAAATAAATCTTTGAATGTATTAGAAGATACACGCAGAGAACGAGTACTTCAGGGAGATTCTCTGTGGTACTAAGTGATTACCAAAGTAACTATTATACAATTTAGCTATCCTTTTTTAGCCGCTTTTCAAGAGTTCTAAAGCTACCTTGCCAGTATGTTTATTCTATTCACATATGGTTTAAAATTTTGATTTTTGGGTTATTTAATAGTCCTTTTCCTCTTATTTAGAAAGTACAACAGAACACAAAATTTTTCATTTTTGTTTGCGTGTCTCTTTACAGTAATTCCTTGATTTCTCCCAATGGAAGAATTTTCTTCCCTTTTTCATGACCATTCTCCAGATCTTATCTATTTCTAACATGTATCAAAAGTCATAATTAAAACCAAAATCAGTGGAAGACACAGAAGATCAAATAGGTACTTAATGAAGGCACCAGAGAAACCCCTTAACATTTCAAAAAAACAAAAGCTGACAGTACAACATATAACCTAAGGGATCTATGATCTTTGTTTAGTCATATATAATGAAAGGGAGATAAATACTGTACTATATTAGCTTGAATAACTATTTTTTTTAAATTATTTTGAAGTTATCACATTACGATAGTAATCTTCAAATTAGAAAAAGAAAAGCGAAATATTTTGAAAGACTGACTTTGAGATAGTAATTCTGGTATTTAATCAATCCTTACACTGACATATTACCAACTTATCTTCTAATTAAAACAAGACAGTATCTTGATCAACAATTAATCACAGGCAGAAATATCAATATAAGAGGGTCATTATGTGATTGGATTTGTAACCTTCATAATTTTTCATTTCTTCTGTATCTTCCCTATAATAAAAGTCATCTAATAGATTATACAATTTGACTAAAATATTAAAACATTTTACCCTTTCCATGGTATTCTCTGTTCTTCCTACATCAGTAATACCGGAAATAGCTGTACAAAATTCTACAGGTAAGAAAATTACCTATTTACCAAGTTAATCCTTAAAAGAACATCCCAAGTCAAAGAAATGGGTGTGTTTGCATGTTACCCAAGCCACAGACTCTTCTGGAAGATGCACTAATATGGAAGATGCATTTCTACCAGTAACTACATTATTCAGACTGGACTAGAGATAGACTGAAGTAAAGTCCCCTGAAACATATACAAAGACATCAGCACGATATGTTTTTCTTTACAGATCTGCTTCTCTTAGGAAGCGCTACTTGCCAACGTAGAAAACAAGAACAAACCAAAGAAATTTCTGTCTACTAGTATCTTAGCCAAAGATGCTGTAGAATCTCTTTCATAAAGGTCAACTATAAAGTCAAAGTAGATTCTTCCCCCTCTATTTCTGTTAAAAGACCATTCTGTTAGTCAGCCAAACTAAGTTTATTGATGCTTACAGCCAATTGTTCTTAACCTAAGATCACACTTCATAAATCTTTTCATTTCTACTAATTATCTTCATTGTATTACGATAGATATCTGGAGGGATTTTTTTTTTTTTTTTCCCAAACAGCTTTTTCACATTTTGCTTTTTGTTCTGTATGTCTAGTAGTTTATATTGTGTTTTAGGAACCATGATTTTTCACCAAATGTGTTTCTAAATACGGTGTGGAACACTTAGTCCTATGGCTGTACACATCCGTCTTAGAATTAGGACAAAATAATTTAAATTCAGTGAAGAGGCTGACATTTTTCTTGGAGCATTCTGCTTTAATCCTATTTGCAACTTTCATAAGAAGCCAGTTCCTGCTGAACAACGAGATGAGACCGGTACAGGGTCTCCTAAGGGGCCTTTTCTGTATCCACTCACTGAAAAACTCACTCATGGGAAATGTAAAACATTATAATGGATTTAAAATGCTCAAAATAGGGAAGCAACAAATGTGCACGCAATGCTTAATGAAATAGTATACTTTATGAAAATTTCAGAAAGGGAAGTGATTTGTCCTCATTCCTGCCTGAACTGTAAAAAACTGTATTGGAGGTGAATCCCAGAAGCAGTGCAAATTGTGGCATATTTCTTAAAATTCTGGGGAAAAGGGAGGAGGAATATAGAGTTTGGGAGGCTCAAACATGAGAGCAAGGAAGAGATTTTCTGACTGGAATTCACTTGCCATTGAGGGAACCTCTACCTTGTTTTACACAGACACATCTTAATGCAAGTGCCCAAAAGAAATTCAGCAAATTTAAATTAATTACTTGTTTATTAGCAAGAATTTAGTAATTACTGATTAATTTAGAAACTAATAGATAGTTTGCAAAAATCAAAATGTCCTTGCCTATTTGTAAGAGGAAGTACTGTTTGGTACCTCAAAAGAAGGATCATGAAATTAATTAGAGGTCTTTTTCTAGCTAAGTACATATGCCTCATTAGCATTAATGAGAAACAGCTTTTCATAGTGGTGGGAGAATAAATATACCTCATATGCAATTAAACATACATGGCTCAGGAAAAAAAAAACCAACACCAAAACAAAAACCAAAAAAACAAAACAAAACCCCAAACAAACAAACCAACCCCCATCACAACAAACCAAATCAAGAGAAGCTTGTTGCTTCAGTCAGGGTTGGTGGTGATTATAAGGAATAGGAGCGATAATTTACTTCCCAGAAAACGGTAGAGCTGGCAAAACTGCTGTCCAAGCACATGGGTACAGTTCCTTGTTATTTCATTTGTATTTTGCTGCAACAACGAGTTCAGGCCTGCAGTCTTTAAAACATATAATAAAGAAGCTGAAATTTGGAAGTCACATTGCTTTGTAGTGGGGAGTCTGGCACAGAAGGCCATGAAGAAGCAAATTTGGAAGGCTGGGGATGGAGCCGCACTAATAATGCGCTACCAGCTAGAGGCAGACTATTTCAACTTGAATTTTGAGTCAGAAAGGTCCAATTGTTGCCATTTCTGTGATTACCCACGTTTTTCTCCAGGAATTTAGGGCTAACATGATAGATTGATGACTGGGTATTTTTCCTTCATTTCATTTGTTTCCCTTACTATCCCCAAGGTACTCATATTCGTTAAAAGTAGCAATACTATGTACATGTATGAATGTGAAGATATACATAAATCATATCTTGACCCCAAATCACCGTCTGCGTATCAAATACTGCATTCCTTTTGCTGTTATTACCTTTGCCTTGGTCTAGAAAGGCATAAAGATGTGTGCAACACTACCAGAATTTGTAATTCAAGAAAAGAAAAAAATCCATGCCTCTGAACTGTCAGATGTACTACAGGTTTCACATTCACTAAAACAGTCATTATAGATTAAAAGAATCAATGTGATGCCTTTTCCAAAAGAAATATCACTTCAGACAACAATCCTTTAAAATATAGGTATGTGTACATTAAGTAAATTATATACTATCAGCTTTTTTGATCAAATGTTCTTTTGAAGAAAAAAAATAAATCAATTCATACTACCAGATACAATTTTCAAGGTGATTTTCTCAAGACAAGCTGGACATCCAAGAGTAAGCTTCCTATTACAGATTATACCACAGAAATTACACCAGACTACTTTCAGAATTTGGTTAGGTGAAAAGATAATCAGTGCTTGTTGTCACTGTAGTCTATTTTTGTTAACAATAACTTTCCCAACATAAGCAGTAAGCCAGAAATCTGAATGTGAATTCAGTTATTTTTAATCTAAAAAAAATACTATCTTTAAAAGCATTATGACTCAACACAGCCATTTCTCTATTTCTTTTTGGTTTAGACTGAACTCGCTACTTCTCAGAGGACAGATTCTTGTAACAATGCTTTATTCTGCGTACTCCAGATGATGACGATGATCTGTACAAAATTTATTATTACTTTCCAACAAATAAATCCAACAGACCAGATTTTCTAATCCAGGTATTTAGTGTTACTCTAAACCACAAAGGCCACAGAACATGTTTTG
Organism: Pampusana beccarii; assembly: GCA_013399365.1. Taxonomy (NCBI): domain Eukaryota; kingdom Metazoa; phylum Chordata; class Aves; order Columbiformes; family Columbidae; genus Pampusana; species Pampusana beccarii. The sequence continues at coordinate 1,161,454 of VWYH01009373.1, forward strand.
TCCCAATCACTCGAGTTCAATGTAACCATTTTCTTGCCTACTACATATTGCAACAAACAACAATGATTTGTTATAGGCCATTTTCTTCTTTATACACTGCAAATAATAATAAATGAATAATAATGAATAAAATAATAAACCCCCCAACTCATTCAGCTGTTAAAATTAACCAGATTTTTAATCCTGCAGTGTGCTGAAAGTCTGTCCTTTCTACAAATATAGAATTGAAAATATTAAAAAAGAAAAATCATGCTTATTAAATTATAAAGTATTAACTAGCTAATGTAAGTTTAATTAAGCATACACTCCTAACACAATATTCTAATGTTCTACATTGTTTATGCCAGTATAGAGAGACTACGTTTTAATAAATTGTCAGAGATTTCTCTTGTAATGAGTTCTGCTAGTCCTTAATTGGAAATGATTTATTATACTTAACAGAATTTGCAGTTATAAAAGAGAAAACCAACAAGCAGCTCACTAATCATAAGCATTAAGTAAACACCGGAGCACAGGGTTGTGGGGTTGTTGGTTTTAAGTGCCATTTTTACATGAATTTATTTATTTCTAACAAAAGCTTATGAAATTGATTTAAAATAAACAATGATAAAATAAAATATTATGACAAAGATTCTGCTCTATTACCCTTCTGAGTACACATCTCCACATCTGTGTTCAAACAGAGAAAATAAAGTGTTTTAAGCAAGAGAAGCCAAACACCAAATGAATTTCAGATTTGTAGCAAAACACGTCAACGAACGACCAAATAGATCATTCAGGACAGCACTCCAGACCTCTGAGTATGCCTGTTGCCCTACTCTGCCTGCATTTTTTTCCAGTTCTACCATCTTGAGCCACAGGTGATACTAGAACTTTGTGTACTCTTAAGGATACTGGCAAACCAGAATTCCTATGGGGACAAAATACCTTTGGTTACACTCTCATTTTCTGTAGGATATATTTTTTTCAGTTTGCTTTTCTGACTGCTATTCAGAGTTGCTTATGTCATTACCATAGCCCTAAGACTGCTCTCTACACAGAGAAGTTCATTGGTATTCTCCTCTGTGCACCCTTTTGCATTCACCTACATCACATTCCTCTGCCATAATTTCCTTTACAACTGAGAAACTTGCAAAGTCTTTTTGCCATTCCTCTCTCCTGGCCCTTTGGATGCTGTGCTGAGAAAGAGCTGGAGAAGCTCTTGGTTGCATTGGGCTGTCACAAGCACGTCTGCCTGCAGACACTATTTAGAGGTGAATTGGAATGAATGATAGATCCTCCCTCTATTTGGGAAAGCATCCCCTGCCTCCTTCTGTAAGCCAGGCTGACCAGCTGCTGCTTTAGGCACATAGATATTAGATAATATTGTTAAAATTATTTTGGATTGCTGTCACTAATTACATAATCTGTTTTGTTGTGACTTTATGAGATTTAGAGATTTTTATTACTGAGTTACATTAAGGCCAGGTACGTTGTTAGTCAGAAAATGGAATAGAAATAAATTAAGAAAAATAAGAAACAACTGATCTAGTGTATTAATGCAGGTTTTTTGAATCTTTATCCACTTCAAAGAAGCTCTTAAGAGGTTGAGGATACGCTACACTAATTATTAATATGGAGACTAAAAACATACAAAGAACAAAAAAATATACTATTAATTGCTACATGCGGTACCTGCACCATTAACTGTGACAGCTGCCACTTAATATTAAATAAACATGTTTAAACATACAAATACAACACGTTTTCCTCAAAATAAAGTAAGCTATGTAGGAAGAAAAAAATCCAACACACAACTATCAGCCTTAGAGAAAAAAGATAATATTTCATATTTGCAGACACCTGTGTAGTGGCAAATATCACCATGATTCTTGTGTATGCTTTGCTATATTTTGACTGTAGTCCATTTTAAATTTAGATTTGAGGACATGTTGTAGTTCTCTTAATACATTACAGCCAAAGTTATGCATTTTATTGCATTTTGAAGTAATATACTTGTCTTGCCCATAGAGACTGGACCCAGCATACCGGGATTTAAGTGTAGGTCTGAGAAGATGGGGTAAGATATAAGAAAAAGAACATAAACCAAAGAAATATTAATGAAGTACTATAAGTAAATTAACATAAAGCTGTTGAATGGAAAAGGCATGAAAATAGGAGTGCCATTCAGTCTCCCTTTTGTGTCCATTTATTTGCTTTTCATTATTACCTTTCTGTCCTGAGCATCTTTTAGTCACAGGGATCTCTCTGTAGCTTTAATTACTAGTTTATACAGCAAGATATTGTATAGGGCAAATCTGTTGCCTTTGCTTGGGAACACAAAAAGTAATAGAAATTCACTATTTTTGCTTGTAAATATCTCAGTCTTTGAGCTCTTTCTGTGAGAATTTAAAAGTGTAAGTAAACAGGCAAACTCCAAGCAAAGTTCCCAAATGTGGGATGCTTAAATTCAGCAGGGTACACACAAGGAACTAGTATCTCCTCATGAACTTAAAAGAAAAAGTTGGTGATTTGTTTTATTTGCATGTAAGTGTGAGAGAAGTAAAATATAATCCTTGCTTTAAGGGAAAATATTCAAACAACCACTACCTGTGGAGCTGCTGGACCCTTTGTAGATTGGGTTTGAGTTACCCTTGAAATACTGATTAGATAAAATTAATAATGTATTTTCTCCTGTAATCCTAGTTTTTCATGCTTTAATGTAGGAAAGGCCATCTTCAGTGTTTTTATAGACTCACTAAGACACGTATTAGCACAGCAGTATGTCTGGTTGCAGCAGAAATACAATTATGTAAATCAGATATGTGTTCCCGGAAGACTGCTAATAGAATGATTGACCTATATACCGTTTAATTTGTTCTCATGCTTTCTCTTTATTGTCTTCCAGCTGCACCAGAAATTAAAACTTGTTAAACTGCATTGCTCCCCAATTATATATCAAAGGTGCCTGTGTCGCTTTGTGTCAAAAGCAATTAATAGTTTGCATACACCTTATCGCCAGCAATACATTGAGGTTTCGTTGTTTGGTGGTGTGTTTTTTATATATATATATNCATTTTATAGTTGCAGCTGCTCCTGTTAATAATAACCCTAATAAAATTGTTTTTACAAATATGCCAAGGAACAGGTAATAAGTTTTCTTCGGGAAAAAAAAANATTTTTTTTTTTTTAAGAAAAAATAATTTTTTTAAGAAAACACAAACAGCCAGTGCCTATATAGACCCTGTATATTGAATACCTTGGAAAAGATGCCAATTTATAGNTGCACCTTTAATTTCCTGAGCTTGGCTCTGGACAGTTGTTTTTATTTAAGAACAATATTTCAATAAACATCCTTTGTTAATGCATTGGGAGTACTATTAATATAGCATTATTTATTGAGTATATTGTTCTGAATAGAAGTCCAAGTAAGGCAAGAAAAATTTGTCAGTAGGTGTCAGTGGGGCATTAGTTAAGCCCTCTCTAGTTTTGAGCAAGTCTTAGTTTGCTACACTTTAGCAATTTGTTAAAACTAAGTTTTTTTCATTGATCCCGATAAATATTTGCAGCCACATAAAAGGCAAGTGCTAAATGAACACCAGATTAAACACACTCAACTCTAGCTCCTAGCCAAAAACTGGATTTGCCTTTAAAACAGCTCAGCAGCAGGGGTGTGCAGACCCAGGGAAGAGGCGAGTTTCCTCAGGGATGCATCTGTGTAGGTTTCAACTGGGGTTTCTGTCAGTCCTAAGCGATAGAGCAAAGCTTCTTCTAGAGGACAGAATACTTAAAGTTCGCCTCAGAAAAATACAACAATAAACATTTCCACAAAGCCAGCATTTCTAGGAAGACTGTATTATTAAGTAAAATCAGTACCTGACAGCTTTTTGATGTGCTTTGCACCGCCTCCCAGGAAACTGGGACCAGAGCAGGATTATTTGCTGAGTTTGCTAAGCAGGTACTAGAGGGTGTTTGTGCTGACAGCAACCATAGACTCACCGAGAACAGACAACAGAGAAAGCAGAAATGCTATGCAAAGATATTGCAGTTTTCCTGTTAGCTTTGCTTGGCGTTATATAACAAATTCCAGATAAAAATGAACAAAACAACTTGAGTGTGCGAAGTTAATGAGGTCTACGATAGAATATGTGACAATGTAAGGACAGCAAAACTGTGTTTCTTTTACTCCACCATTTCCTGCGTCTGTAGTAGCACTATTTCAGACAACATCCCTCTCCAGGGCTCTCAAACCATGTCCAGCCCTTCAGAATCCTATCATAAATAAGTCTTCAAAAAGTTGTATGAATTGCACCTTTCTTTTGAGGCTGAACAGGTCAAGAAACCAGAGCAGCCAAGCAGGTGCAAAGTCCTCTTTTTGTCTGTAGAGATACAATAATGGGAACCCAATTAGTTTCCAAAAAGTGTTTACACTTAGACATTTTAAACCTGCTGCCACTGAAATTAATGCCCAAGATCAATTGTCACCCTCTGGGCCACACTTTGTGGGCTTATTTGCTGAAAGTATTTTTTAACAGCTTTATTTTTCTGTGTGTTTGTTTATAGTAAATTTGCTTTTCTTAAGCTGTAAATATTTGATAGGAAGCAAAGCAAAAAGTGAAAAGGACATGTAAACACTTATACTAAGCTTTAACATTCAGCGTATGTCAGAAGGTGAAGAAACATGGCACTGGGGTCTGACAGCAATGCAAATTAGTACACTACAATGACAATATTCAAATTGGATGATTACAAAAGTTTTCCAAGGACATTTTTGTTTTTTTTCCCCAAGATACGTTTTTTAATGCAACTCAGAGTCTTCTGCACCAGGCAATATGGCAAACACAGCAGAGCCTCTGGAGCCTGCAGGGAGGCTCAATGTGCATGTAATAAGAAATTGAATTGTTTCACCTTGATTGAGCTATGTTTTGCTGTAGATAGTCTTTAATTGAGTATGACAAGTTTCTTTCCAATTGCAAGTGCTTTGATTCAGGTCTCAAAGCTGTTGTACCAGGTGAGCTTTGTGATCTCTCACTGAAGAATATTGAGGGTCTTAGCTGAGGACTTTGATGTATTAAAATCACATTATTGTCTCCCTAAAAACAACCATGTTTAGAAGTAAAGACTGTAAAGACGACTTCCACTGCCTGGACAGGGCTGCTGCAGAAAAGATAACACATGTCATGGTCTCAGAAGAGCAGAGTCAGATGCAGGATCTGAACAAAAGGCTCTTTTGGGGATGCTTTTTATTGTTTCCATGTTCACATTTGGACTAAATTTGTCATCTATTACACAGCTATGACACTGATCGGTAAATGTTAGTAAATATGAGTAATATGGGGTCAGGCTCATGCTTTTCATTCTGTCATTTGTTTACAGTTTGGAAACTAGACATTACACTGAACACCAAGACCCAACCTCTCTATTTCTATGAACCAAAATACTTTTTACTTGTCATATTAAATAACCTGCTTGGATTCAGTCATAATTGTCTACTTCCACAAAACAGAAATACAATCAAGGAGAAAATACCATGGTTTCCCCCGCTGCAAGATCTATGGACACATTAGGTATCATCCAGTCAGATTCTTGCAATTTATTTTCCATAAGGTAAATAGAAAGTGTCTCCAGTTGCTTTCAGATCAACGGTAGACATGCTTTCAAGTAAAATTCTACACTTAAATGCACAAATTTAAAATTTTGGTTCAAACTGTAAATGCTATATACCGAGACTTACTTGTTAGATAAAGTCTCTCTGTTCAGCCTGTGCTCTATGAGCTGTCATTGAACAGATTCCAAAGATTCAATGGACACTGATTTAATTTGTAAACCTGTCCCAACGCCAGCATATCCTGCTGGCCATTCTGTATGTTGCACATTCAGGAGTTAAAAATCAAGCTGTTTCAAAAGTGAATCACGTTTGACATCACAAGATAAACTTGAGAGGTCTGAAAACTATACAGTCACAACTATTAGGTAAATAAAATGTCATATATTAAGCAAACTGTTTCACATGTCTTCAGTACTTGTTGCAGAGAACCTGTTATGAAACTGTGTTTTTCATCCATTTGAAATTCTAGTTTCTCTATCCTATCTGATTGTACTTCTATCTGTGTACTTACTAGAAAAAAAAGCGCAATGAACTGTTCAAACACAGGACATAATTGATACAGAGGTATATTTCCTCTTATTCTGAAACATTTAATTAAATGCAGGAAGTTACCAAAAAAAAAAAAAGTAGACATATGCAAACTAGGTAAAGGAGATATAGTTGCCAAATATTGCCTCTTAAGGGTTTTTTTTGTTTGTTTGTTGTTCCTTCCCTGCCCTTCCCCAGAAAACAGCACAGAAATGCAGGTGTTAACTCCTAAGCTGTATCTCAGGCATCCTGAGACACCTGGCAGAAAAAGTGTGTTCATATTAACATGACACCAGCACAGTAACAGAAGCGAATACTACAGGCATTTCTGCAAACGGTGGTCTAGATGTAGAGATTCCTAACAGAAATATCAGAGCTGGTGTGAATTAAGTATGAGTGGAAGTTCATGTTTAAGCGCCAGAAGAAAACAGCAGAAGAAGGAGTTCTAAGAACAGCTGGTAATAATAATGAAGGACATGGCTCTTAGGACATCACTTCCACGACACCAGTGACAGAAATAGTTTTGAAGACATTTCTATGTCACAGCCTCCATCCTGAGACCACCACTAGAACGGAAGGCGGAGGAGGATGTCAAAAGGCTCCTGAACAGACAAGCAGATGACAGAGGCATCAAACCCCCATTCAGACAAAATAAAACCAGCCAGCAGGGAGCAACTTGCCCTAAGATTCATGGAAGGTGAAGTACCTCACAACCAATGACTCCAATGGGATATAAATGATCTTTCCAAACATTGGGTTGCTGTTGCCAGTGAGGAGGAACTAAAAAGGCACAGGCAGCGTGTGGGAGCAGGCAGCCCCTTCCCATTGTGTTGTGAACAAATTATCCTTGCCAGACTGCTCATGTGCATATACTCTCCACCACTTGTGGTCTCATAAAAACCAACTGGCCCAAAGACTTTTTTTATAATAGGATCACCTTCCCTTTCACAAGATCTTGCATTTAATTTATTCCGGTAACTTCCCTGTAGAGAAGCTGAAAATATGTTTATTTTTGCTGTATTTTCTCATTTCCTAAGCATGCCATAGCAACTGAGTTATTAGCAGCAAAACTTGTAAAAAGTGAAATTTAGGCCAAAAGGTTGTTTATTGACTGTGATGTCATGTAGCGTAGCTACACAACTCCGTGAATTGTCACTGTCTAATTCAGACCATTCTCTTTCTTACAGTATAAATCTTCTTAAGAAAAAGAATCAATCCCACATGATTTATGCAACTCAAAGTTTTGAATATTCATAACAATCCCTATAATCTGTAGGCAAAATATATCCAGAATAATTCACAAATCATTTAAAATAATTAGTACGTTGGAGGATTTTCTTTCTGTGATCAATAATTGAACAGTTAAAGGGGTAAAACCTGTCAAATGAATTATTAATGGTAAATGTCTCACCCAGTGCAAGCAGAAACTTCAAAGAACGCAGTCATGTTCTGTTCCTTCTGAAAAGTAACAGTGGATTAACAGCATCCGTGTTTCAGATCCCACAGGAACGAGCTCATATTTAGTAGGTTGTGTAAACCATATGGGAAGTTATATAGGGTTCAGCATAAGCCACGTAAGCAAGGGTTAAATTGACGATAGCCATTTTATCTATAAACCTGATTTTGATGGCTTCAGTGCTAATATTCCACACTGCCACTAATATAATCAAATCAGAGTCAAATCTAATAATCCTACTTAACAACAGGCATGGATGATGCTGCACAAACACTCAAATACACAACATACAAACAGTCCAGAAGATATAGACCAGCTTCTGATGCTCACTTCTAAAAGGGAAAAAGTATAAAGTGTGAAGGCTTCAGACAACAGAATTAAGGCCGTATTCAGTAACAACCAACCTCTGTCTTTTTTCAAAGGATCTTTTTGCTATGGAGATGTAGCAGAGTTTTTGAATCATTGCCTTTAAATCAATGAACTGTTTTATGACCTTTTTTTTTCCTCTTTTTTTTTTTTTTTTCTGTCTTCCAAGTGCTATTAAGTATTGTTAACTACTGATTAGATAAGGAGTACAGAAGTCTGGAATCCTATGCTGGGGGCTTCAGATTTTTTTTAAACTGATCTCAACAACAGTGGCAAATATAACTATTTATCAACTTTAAATTACATTTCAAAATAATGTAATTAATAGAAAAAACAGGTTGTCAATGAAGATTAATATAATAACATTAGAAGACATGGATTTTTCAGCTTTATTAAATCAGTCGCCCAGGAGCAAATTGAATTAGGAGATCATCTCACTGAATACTCCTGCGCATGTGTTGAAGATTTTTTTTTAATTATTATTATTATTATCTCAATATATTAAGGCTACAGTAATACGTAAGAATTACTCTCTTTATTTCTTATTACAAGTGGTATAGAGCCCTCTTTAACCACTGCTTTGCTAAGAGAAATCTTATTAATAGTTTAGAGAAGAGGAAAGATTATTACAATTTCTAAGTTGCTAAATTCTTTTTAGGAAAGGAACAGCACGGAACAAGAATCAGAATTGAAAAATACGTGAGACGTGTATGGTATAGCAGAAGCTACAAATAAATCTCTACACCTCTGAAAGCAGAGAAGTTTCCCCTTACCTGACCCCCATCTAGTCACTCTGATGAGTAGGAGATAGAAGAAAATAATGAATCTTCTCTCATCCTCACTATTTTCTATTTCATAATCTGGAACTAAGAGATTAAAATCTCATGTGATGAGATTTTAATGTAATGAAATATGAAAGACAGTTAAGATAGGAACCCTGATCTTCTGAGTACCTGAAAACAGTAAGATACAGCACTATGCTCCAAAGCTTACTGTAATTTAAGATTTTAAAATACTTGTACGTAATTTACTCCTTCATTTCTGTTTTGGAGGAAATAGGGCTTACTCTTGTTTAATAAATTCACTTGCAGGGTAAAAAGAAGCACTAGGAACAGAAATTTTAAAGGAGTATTGGGAATAACAGCTTACAGCAATATAGCTGAAATAAAACCAGTGTGAGGTGCTGAAATGCAGACTATTTTCTCAGGGCTTAACCTATACTTAAGACTTGGCATCTGTGACAAATTGGTTCTGGATTATTAGTCAGACTTCAGGCTATTGTTGAGGCATCCATCTCTCATGCCATGGCATCTGCTCATTCACTAACCTGTGTAGCTTTGTGTCAGATAGTCAATTTGTGTCCAAGGATTTGATAGATGTTAATGTGATCGTTTCAGCTACCATCCTTTTGTTCTAGTGGTGGTGGTTCAGGCTTTACTTATTGAATCTTTTAGGACTTAAGCTCGATGGGATGAGGCAGAAGTTTTGAATTCATCTTCCCCTTTCCTCTGCCAAAGAACAGAAAGCCCTGCTTAAGATACATTCAGTTACTCGGGTTTTTTTGTCTCTGAATAGTAACTCTTCCCTGTGCTGCACTAGAACATTCCAGTGTTGACAGATGGTGTTCCGGAATATGGAAGGAAAGCATCTCAATTCCATAACAGTAACACAGTATTTGTATCATGATCAGAAGTAGGCTTTTACTAGTCTTTCAAAATCAGTGAAAAAAAGATTTATCTTTCTTTTAACATTTACAGGATGTCTTAGTCAGAGTGAGCTGGAAAGGAGAGGTAAGAAAAACATATTTGTTGTATTGGTCAATAATCTGCCTTCAATTTCCCAGTGGCGTCTTGCATGTTGTGTTTTATTTTTGGTGTCATAGTTTGGTGCCATGGGATTTTTAGCATGTGTGCTATCAACAATTTGCATTACCATATCAGATAAATGATATATTAATATGAGGTTGTTTAATCATACACGATCCCCTTTAAAAACAGAGACTCTAACCCAATCACTTTAAAAATCAGTATCATAAATAATAACTGATTTTGATGATCATATTCAGCATTGTGAAATTAAAGTCAAAAATACACAGTAAAAAAAACCCCAAACCAACACCTAGAACGAAGATCAAATTTGAACAGTTGTATAAACTGTGTGTGACGGAATTATCTTCTAAAATCTGAGAACTGATCTTACATTTTTAAGGAGCTGAGGCAAATTTCACATAAAACAATGTTGCTGTGAAATGATAACACATGGGATTTTTTTTAGTTTTCAAAATATCTCAAACAGGGCTACGTGCCTCCTGCCGAAGTAAGTAGCACAAAACTGCAGTTCCACAATAAAACTAATATCTGTTTGGTGGTATGGTTTCTCTAATTAGTATTGCTGCTATTACGTATCTGTCAAACATAGGATGGACCAACAAAACCTAATTAGCTGTTTAAACTCATTTATGTGCCACATTTAATCTTGTGCTTGTCACATTTAAATTTGTTTAAACCTTAATAATATTCAAGATCATGTACTTGTATTAAAGGCAACACGTGTTTGAGCCATAATGAATTGCTGATGTTAAAATATTCATTATTGCTCAGACAACTTTTTTTTTTTAATTTTATCTAGGTGAGTCATTTATCCTTCGTGTAAGATTTATGAGGTGGTTTTACTCAAGCCACTGAAAAACAAAATATAATAATTTGTTTTGCATTTCTAATGTTGTTAATTCAGCCATAGTCCTGATCACTAAGCCCCTAAAATTTTAGTATAGAGTATAAATCCAGCTGAAAACAAGCACTTAACTTAATACAAATTTTAATTTATATTTCAGATAAAGCACATACAGTAGTATTATTGCATTCGAGGATTTTAAAATATCTGGGAAACAACTTCCTGGAGTGTCTTATCCTCTTCATAAATATTTTGCTAAATAAAAAATATTTTTTAAAAAATGTAAATAAAAAAGTCAAGGTAACAGTTGAAATATTTCTTTCCTCTTCAGTTCTCTCTGACCTGAATGGGAACTTGCCACACAAAATGTCACCACGAACCCTCTTAAATCCTAGCCTAGTTTTTCCATATATATGTAATATTGTGAATTTGAATAACAGAAATTCATTCTCAATGTTATTGACATGCACGTTACGACAAAAGCCTAATTTCTGCTTTAAACACTGCTAAACTTCTGTCAGGGAGGAAGACATTTTCAGGCGTGTGTTAACTACTTTGTTTGGGTTTTTTTCCTCTCCTTTTCATTTTCTGTCCTGATTAAAGAGGTCTATTCTTATTCTACTTTTCGTGTACAGACAAGAAATTCGTAATGGGCCTTGTCAATACAATTCTTTGTACGGGGAATGTTGCGAGTCCTGTTGCACTACTTTACAGTCCAGACTAAGGCAGCCCAATTTACTCAGGTTATTACATTTTCTAAGCTGTTATCCCTCTGGCAGCTATCACTTTCCATCGGAATATTAGACCTCAACCAGAGCCTTATTATTTCTACATCTTTAGACAACTGTCCTGTTGATACAGCCGTGAAACTGATTCATTCCTTGCAACAGAAACCAGTGTTGATTCATTCAACTTTATGGTCCCATAATCAGCAGGAAGCAGCTATCAGTTTGTCCCCATTTTATTTTAACCTGGATTGACTAGCTCAACTCATGCCTCTCTTCGCAGAATATAATGAAAAACCTGACGTGAGTAGCTTTCCTAGATTTGTGCCCCATTTAAATGCTTAGAGGTAGATAAGACTTTAAGTACACGTTTAAATACAGTCTACACTAAATACATCGAGACACTTCTCCAGCTTGCTTTTAAGATTGTTTTATAGACTGTTAAAGGTCTGATTAAAATACAAAATAAAGTAATTGAAAAGTTGATATTCTGTCACATGCTTTCAAGCATCTTCCTCTTAATAAGAAACAGGCTATGTAACAATCATAACATTTTTCATAAATGTTTTTCTGAGCTTGAGTCCATTCACACATCTGTCTTCCGCCAGTTAAACTATAAAAGTTGTATACTTACTGTAAAAAGCCATAATTCTGCTATATTTAGAGCATAAAATGTTATAAAATAGTCTATTTCCCCCAAATGTAGTGAGCTCATGCCCACTGATGCTGAGCTGGATGCTTGGCTGGTTTCACCAATAGAAATATATTGGAGAAAGCAACTACAATGGTACTGCATGACTTGTGTTCGCAGTCAGTGTAGCTGCTCCAAGGAGAATGCAGTGTTTTCACCTTAGGTGTGGTGTAATGACTAAAGGACCAAAGAGATGTTCCAAAAATATAATAAATTGGGAAATGAAGCAGAAACTTAAACAAACAAACCAACCAACCCACAAAACCAAAAAAACCCAGACAGGTGGTCACAATTATGAGAACAAGAAGCAAACATGGGTATGTAATTTCTCTGCACCCAGACTAACCATGACACTGTATGAGTTCCTCATCTTAAATCAGATAAAACAGGCTTTTAGTGCACTCCTCCTACAAAACAGATAAATTATCCATCCTTTCCGAAGTATTACTTATAAATCAAGTAGCAGAAACCTAATCAGAAGAGTAGTGATGATCACATGTCATTTTGTCACCTACGCCTTCTTGAACAGAGGGCTGGAAATGCGAAACCATCTCCTAACACATGCTATTGCAATACAGCAGTTCTCAAAGTCAGATGAATATTGCATCTTATATTTATCTTATCTGCACAGGCCAGTGGCATGATGATGCGCTGCATATGGAACAAAGAAACAGCATAGTAAATCTGCATAGCAATGTTCTGTTCCCACATTTAGGCTTCTAAAATTGTCACAAAATAAAATAACATGAGCACTAGAATACACCATGCTTCTTAGACAATTTCATCATAATTTGTCATTCATTCTGAGATATTCATTTGTCTAAACGCAATTAAAGCTTAATTGCTGCATAACCTGAATAATTTAGAAATGCAAATTAGGATAGCAGGCAAGCAAGTATGTGTTCATTAATTTCTTTGTTATCACCATCTGTTTAATTAAAAAAATGAGTTTTACTGAATGACAGCTTGCTAACTATATAAACGTTTTCCTTAATTGAAAATGTCTTTTGCAATTGAGGTCAGCATCTGACAACAACTGTTTGAGCCTGTGCAAAAACATTTTATCTAAACAAATTGTAGTATTTTTAAATTCACATTAAAAAACATTGCCAACATATGCAGTGTAATTCAAGAAATGACATCTTCACTTTTTAATGCAAAGTCATAATTTTAGAAAAAATCATTGCTTTGGAAAAGTCATGGTTATTACAGTTGATTTGCCTTTTCTCATGATAACTATATGCAATTTATCATCTTTATTATAGATTTTTTGGAAAACTTTTACAAAATCCAGACTCAAAATGTGAGTACCTCTGGCAAAAAGGATCATAAGAAAAAAGAAATGCTTGAAAATATGGATTATATTACATGATCTTCGATTAGGGAACTAATGTAGTTTTTCAAGTAGAATCTTCTTTATAGAGAAGTTAATTCTTTACATAAATATACAACACTTCCTAGCTGATATATATCAAACTCCCTTTATTCATTCAGAGAAAAAAAAATAATTTTACTACGTTAACACACTTTTCAGTGTCCTGTGAATACTGGATCTTACATTTACCTTGTCTGCTTAGACCAACTCAAAACTGTGTACTTGAGAGACAGAGCTATAAATAAGTAATTACTGTACCTGTAAGCCCATTATGTTTCAACTAAGATTTGAGCTAACACTACTGTACTTTCTAAGAGATTGGTAAACTAATTATCTAGGACTGAAATCCTGGAGAAGTGAAGAAGGGCAAGGTTGTACTACTATACTATGAATTCAACTATTATTCACTTTGTGTTGTTTACACAATTAATTATATTACTTTGTTATAATTTAAGTTATACTTGGCTTTTACTTTCTCTTCCTACATTTGAGAGAAACTTTCTATTATGGCTTCTGCATCAATACAAACTTATTTACAGAGTGCAGCAAAAGGCCTTTCTCATTTGAAGGCAACATCGGTTGCAGCTGCTGGCAGTGATAAAGCGTCAGTGATCTGCACTGAAAAAAATCCCCAAGAATGCACCATGTCTCATGCTACTACTTGCTGTATTCCCTTTTGTAGTAAATTGCTGGGGTAACCATGAGCTATATATTGCCTTTTTAATATTAAATTACTGTACTAAAAAAAATAGAAATCATGCAAGGTCAGGGCTGTGTCCCCTGCCCCTCCAAAATAAAGAAGTTAACTGACCAGTCTCACATAAGAATACAAAATTAGAGCTAAACTGCACGCTCAGTCTTGTGATTTGGCAATTCCCTTGTGCGTAGTCTCTTTACACTCAATTAAATGATCTCTAGATTTTCTAAGTGTTGTATAAACATCATCTGACATTTGCAGACTCTTCCTAACATATGGAAAAAAACATTATGATTCTCACTGAAGACTTTGGGTAACACACAAAGATTAAGCACCTTTTCCATGACAAAAAAATCCAATGAGAAGGCACATTAAGAACCCCAAACCTGTACGTGGTCTGTATCTGTCAGAAACACAAACTTTCACAGTGACTCAGCTGCACGTTGTTATTGTGGGCAGATCCATAGTTTTATCAAACAAGATAACTCTTTATGAACCCCCCAAAATATCCTGGTAGATAACTGCAAGATATTTTTATTTTCTTATGATTTGGAGTCCTTCTAAAATGAGTGTAGAAGTCTTTATGATCCTGTTCTCATGGAATTAGAGTGAAACCACATGGAAGATTTAGCAGGTAAGACAATGCAAACACCTATGCAGGAAATGCAGGAGGATGAAAAATAGTGGCAAAAAGCAGCAAATAATCCCACTGATCGGGATTTGCAGAAAATTCATAGTTTTCCCTGGTACTTTATGAGAGCGACACTGAGCATCTGTTACCTATTTGGAAAAACTAAGATCCGAACCCTTGTCACAATGGTATATTAAGGACAGGTAAGGAAGGATGATGAAATGCTTTGGTGCTATAATTACATTATAAAAATAATTTCCATAGTAACACATAATGAAATACGGGAAAGCATAGCTCAAAAATATAAACCATAGATGCTGGTTTGATTCTAAATCAGACGCTTCTAATTTGCAACGAAAGATTAAAACTCAAAGTAGTTACAGGTCTGTTATACCACAGTATGTGACAGTACTGAAGCTGCATTACGTATCTGTAAATAACCAATGGGAACATGATACACCTTTACAGTAGAACGTATTTTAAACCATCAATATCTGTTTGTCCAGTATACCTGACTATTAGGTGGCATTGAGTTTTTCATCCCGCCCTTACCAGGAGTATGTTCATAGGCCATGACACAAAATCATCAGCTATCTCAGCAGCGTAAGAGGCTACACAAACATAATAGTTTCACCTTTAATAACTTCTAATATCACACATCCCCTGCTCCCATGCAAGATCTGTGGCAATATACACAGTAAATACCTTGAAAAAACACAAACAAACCCAACAAACAACAACAAAAATAAAACAAACAAAAAAAACCCCAACAAACCCCAAACAACAGCAAAACACAAACAAACAACAAAACCAAACCACAGGTTACAAGTTCTTGTCAGCACTGAGTTATCAAAGTTGCACACTCCCAATGTTAAGTGTTAATTTGTAAGTACCATGTTTATGCTTTTATGCAGCAAAGGATCAAACAGCTTGGATAGGTATTTTTCATCTTTTCACTAGATGGCAATATTGCATTACATTCCAGTATATCAGTAACGTTTAATTAAACAAGGCACAAAGAAAGCCAAGTAAACTACATCAATGCATTGGAAAAAAAAAAAAAAAAAAGGGATGATTTAATTAAAATTAACTTCAATATCTTGTATTTTCACAGATTCTCTCACTAAGAATACCGCTTCTTTTTTCCCTTTGACAAACCATGCCCCAGTTCTTTGCCTGTATAGTAAGACACAGCTTTTTTTTTTCTTTACTCTGAAAATGATATCAATGTTAACTTCACTAGTTCCTATGATATCTGAAGACAAACCAAAGTATAAGTGAAAAATCTCTTAATCATGTTACTGAAAATTATTAGCACAATTTCTTCATGACTGCCACCTATGTAGTGGCATTGTTTGGGATCCTCACCATGTGACATTTCTAATCCAAATAGATTGCTGGTTTTTCCCCCAACCCTTGATCATAAATCACCTGGAATTAATTATCTTGATCCTCAGTTTAAAAATGTATTTGCACTCTTTTCTGTATCTTTACAGCAACAAATAAGCGAAGCAGAAAATATTAGATGAGTCAGAAGAATGATTTAGTGGTTAAAGGGAAGGAAAATGTATTTAGAGAAGAATGAGAAAGTTACAGAAACAGGGCCTGTTTCTGAGGTGTGTTCTAAACACACATGTGCTCAGGTCATTAGGCAAAAGGCTTATTTTTAGTTTTTTTCAGATTCACTAGTTGTATAACCTCAACAGGAAAGACTGAAAGAGTTTGATTTCAAATGACTGAACACACATATGCTTCAGGCATATTTCTGGTTGGTAGGAAATAAGGTATTTAAGATTCAGTTTTTGAGAGCTGATAAGAACTAGTGCTAGTGCACACAGCCTATAGAGTCTGGAGAACTGGTTTTAATGATGAAAGGTGATTAAGAACCAGTTCTCATGACAATGGCCTTATTTTCCTTACGCAAAGCTACCCTTTTCCACTGGAAAACTTTTATAGGTTGGAAAATCAAAGAAGTCTGAAACACAGTTCCTTACCTACTGGGTCACTGGCTAGCAAAAGGACTTGATAATTTTCTCTTTGGTTTTTAAGAAGCCATCCTGTGTGATGCAGATAGCATCGACTGTTGGGTGTTCCAGCCATAGCATTTACTGTAATAAGGTATCTGACTTTTTACTTCCTCAGAATTAGCAGCAGCTTATTAGAAACAACAACCCGAGATACATATGTCTCCCTTGGGCATATTTAAGAGATAGCCAAACAGTTAATTCCAGTACGCATCTAAGAACTTACAGTCCAGCATTGACTTACTAATGACTGCACATGCAACAGCTGTAAACCAAGGCAATAAACGCAGTATTAGAGCTTATTATAAACTATTCATTTCCTGACTGAACTAGGAGATCATTATGCTCTAACAGAGATGATAATTTCAGATGTGAATCTTTTAGAACCATAAGCAGCTCCTACTTTATACAAATCATTGAAAGGAATTTGTCCTTATAACAGGCAACTGTACCATATAATCCATTTCATATCTCTCCTTGACCTTTCCTCCTGTTTTAGTCTTTACTTAAATCATCGCTACTTTCGATACTTACTCTAATTAATTTTAAAATTCTGATTTACAAGTTAAGCTTTTTTGCTTTTAAACTTTATGTTCTTCAGCATCACAGATGTATTAGTCCTTTTTCTTCTCCACTGTTTAATTCCAGAATCTATTATGAAACAACAATTGAATCCACTTTAAGTCAAATTTTCTCTCTTTTTTTTGGGGGGGGTGGCAGAGGGGGAGGGGGTACAGGGGATAGACAGGAGGAGCAACCCAAATTGTTTACAAAGAAAATGCTTCCTGCCCAAGCATCAGTCAGCTGCTTGCTGATGTTGTTGAAAGTCAAATGGACTTTATCAGCACGACTTCTAATCACATTGCTCAAAATGATTTCCATGTGGAAGAACTGAGGAAGTATGAAGAATTGTTAACTAATTTTATCACATATCATGTATGTAAGATATAAGCACATTCATCCAGATTGGAAATAAAAAATTTAATAGTCACCACCTCTCCAAATATTCTTAATCACAGAGTAATTTTGGTTTTTGTTTATTTTTGGAAAACTAGTATGGCCAGTATGGCCTACAAATTGTAACTTTTCTAGTCTATGAACAATCACAGTTGCCTTTATTGTAACATCCAAACTACACCACCAAAATTATAACATATAGTCAAGCCCTTGCTTTGAGGAAGAACTGCTAACCCAATAATTTAAAGATGTTTACACAACAACAACTACACTTCTCCAGGACAACAGAGGGCATTTTTGAAAGAACCATAATGCAATTTCATTTCAGTTAAAGAAGAAAATTCACATTATTTGACACTCTTGATTTCCACATAGCCTGAGACTTGTATAGATCAATACAGGGGGAAAAAAAATAAAAATCATTTGAACAGTTAGTAAAAGAAGGTTATACCTTCAAAGAAATCTTCTCTGAGTCATCATTCATTCTAGTTTTCAAAAAGCCCATCAAATATACATTTATCCCCTTCTCCTTGTGACCTACACAATTTCCTTTGGTTCACCTGTTCTTACTACTTTCAGTTGTGTTGTCTCAACTTAAAAAGCATATTCCAATGCCAAATGTAAGTCTATTTAAACTCCAACAGAGACTGTTTATGCTGGAGACGTTTGTGTTTGGTTTTAGCATTTCTCTCCCCCGTCTCTGATTACATGAGTTGGTATAATAAAATACATTAGCTCTGCCAAAACCCTTGTCCTACTAAAGATCCTTTGTAACAGGAAAACACCACTGATATCTTTCCCTGGAAAGTGATATAGTGAAAATTCATGGAAATAAAATACATCTAATCTAGCTCCTTACTGTTTTGTGCGACAATATGATCCATTTGACCACAGACCAATACAAAGGTAGTTGGACTTTTGCTCTCACGGATTTCAGTGAAAGGCTGTGGAACCTTACTAGTTATCAATTAGAAACATCTTCTGGCTTCTAGTGAGAGTTTGTATATTTTTTTTTTATTTCTTATTTTTCTTATTTCACTAGTAGCATTTATTGTGAGCTTACGTGGTATTCAGGAGAAGCAGTTACATCTCACAAAGCTAACAAAATCATTGGTTTCTAGCCTGTTTGCATGTATATGTTCCAGTTTGCATTCATCTGTATTGAGCATGGGACACAAGTTATAAACTGTCTTCAAGGTTCTCTCTACACTTACTGTGCAATGAAATAAATTCTTCTGTATTTCTGGTAGGAATACTTTAACTAATATGGCTTCGTCTCCCTATAATACATTGAAGAAACAATGCTGAAATAAAGATTTTTAGAAACTGCTTGTTTGCCACAGTGACCTTGGGCATATTATCTACTACTGGATTGTACCTCTGTGACAAGCACCAAGAAAAAAGCATAGTAAATAATTGCACCATTCAAAAAATAGTTCAATGACTGTATTTGGGTTCAGATGCCTAATGTATAATCACATCAGTTTTGGTCATGGAGGGTTATTTCATTTTAACACATTTATTTTCCTCACTGCTTCCCATTTTCTCATGGGAGAGAGAGAGAAGGGAAAGAAAAAGTGTCATGAATTTAAACACTAAGGGTATGTTTTGCTCTTTTGGAGAGGTTAGAAGAAGGTGAGGTTAAGGAGTAAGCTTAATGTATCATTTTTAGTATTCTATTTGAATAAAATTTAAATTAGATAAGATGTATACCAGAGTATTTTTGAAGTGCAAGATGCAGGATACTATTGAACTTCTCCCTTTGCTTATTAAATTGGCAACAGAATAACAAAGGACGAATACATCCTCATTTAAAATCATATTTAGTATGCAAATCACTAATAAGGAGGGTTTGCAAAAGTTCAGATGCAAATTGTGTACCAACTTAAAGGGTATAGTAGTCAGGGGAAAAATGTTTTGGGTTTTAAGCACTTTAAAGCCTTTTACCAAACTTAGACATGCTATTTATTACAGCTATATAACATCATCTTTACACCTACAAGTGTTTTTAGTGAATACAGAAAATGTTTTCTGCATATCAAACATTTACACATCAAATACAAATGGTGAAGGGGCATTCTGCTTGCCACATACATCAAGAGAGCACTGCAAAACTCCGACGGCAGCCTCATTATTTCAAAATCCTGACTTCTGGCTCAGAAGACTAAAGGAACCAAGAATGCACCCGACAACTTATATTGTTATATATGGATATTTGGGTTTAGAAAGTTACAGTAATTCAAAGCAGGCTCTAAGCGGAGTTCTCAAATGTGTCTTGTTAGCTGTAGATAAATAGACGGTAATAGACCAAATAACACGCATCTTGCTATTGTAAAAGAAGTATTGTAATATTTTTGGAGAGATTATAGTGACCAGGCGGCTGAGGTACAATCTGATAGCAGCGCTTTTTGCTCCAGGGATAACTGCCCCTTTTGACGGTATCACCACCAATTACACCCCAAGGTACAGTTTCACACACATTCTAATAGGCAAATCAAAAAGAGAATTCTGAAAACTCCCATTTCAAAGAATAGCCAAATACCACCTCAAAACTTGAATTTAACAATTATCTGCCAAAAAATAACTAAAAAAGACTATTCATTTTAACTAATAGGCTGGATTTATGATGAATTCTTGAGAACTCTCTGTAATCCACATTAAGGGGTAGGAAAAAAAAAATCACATTGCAGTCAGCTGATCTCATGACTTTTCTTTCATTTAAGGTCAGAACCTCATTATTTCATTATAATGAAATCTGAAATTAGACATTGGTTTTGATTTGCCTCTAACCTAAAATTCAGCTCTGAACATAAAATGAAGTCACAGATTAATAGCTGTACCCCACACAAATGCCAGAAAATGTGGATGAGCAGGGAAACAAATGCCATGTCTGATTTTTAAAGTACTCAGGTAGTATTTGTTAGATTCTGAACTGGATTTGATCTGTTCTAGTGAGTTCAACACTGTTCCCTTATCACACATCACTTCCTTTACTACAGTGATAACTGCTATTCACAATCTGCTCACAAGTTTTATGCATGCACTGAACCTTCAAGGAGTTCTTCAAGACAGAAAATACTGTATCATAATTTTTTTCTCATTAGAGAAACAAATACAATATTGCAATAAAAAGAAATTATTTAAGATTAGATTAATCAATCTTAGACCTCAAACTACATATTTGATTTCAATTTTATGTGACTGCTCTGTAGAACCAGATCTAATTAGTGCTCCCTTCACATATTAAACTGTCCCTGAATCAGGATATGAATACACAATTTCTCAGAAAATAGGGACTATATACACACACAAACGTCAGATAAACTTAGAGAGATAGTATTTATGAACAATTTCCAGTAATAGACAACTAATAGGCATGATTGATTATTTAACTACTTCTAATAGCAATAAAGTATAAACTAATGTTTTATTCCTTAATGTAATTTCTTAATCACTAGGTTCCACTCAAGAGTGGCAACACATGAAATAACACACACCTCATAGGACAGTGACAAAAGAAACACTCAAACTTTGCTCTTCTGGCAACTGATTAGGAGTCAAGCATTTAGGAAGAACTTATGCAACCCTTTGAGGCTGTCTGAGAAATATGTATTTATCTAAAAATAAAGAAAAAAAGAACCACCACAACACACAAGCCTACTTGTGGTAGTCCTTTTAACCTAAGAATCCTTTTGGTGAAGCTAGTCACAATTTGCATTCTTGATTTGCATAAGAATTTCTGCAAGAGGGTAATGAATATAATGTATCTGCTGATCTTTTAAAGCTTTTATTGACAAAGAACATTTAAATAATGCTTCAAGCAGCATTTTTTTTGTGTGCTAAGAATGACTTTCTCCAGCCTGTGTGTTCAACTAATTTACTAGTGGCAAAGGGATGATTCAAGAAACCATCAGCTTCTCTAAACAGCCCCCAGAGCCCCCACTCTTCCTTCACGCCTCAGTCTCTGGCTGACAAGTGTCCCCCAGTCCACGCTGTTTCTGCATATTGCAAGCCTCATAAAAAAAAGGCTTCAGACAATTGCAATGTTCCTGAGCTCCCTGGGAAGGAATGGTACGAGAGAGCATATGAAGCCAAGGAGGCAGAGTTCACAAATTAAATTAACAGGTATTTTAAAGCAGTAACATAATTATATGTTACATAATTATATATTATGGAACTTCAAAGCTCAACACTCATACAATTTTTCCCACTCCCCAATAAAATATATTTAATACTAAAAAAAAAAAAAAAATGCAGGGAGATCTAACCCCAAGTCTTCTAGATTTTAAATAACCTACTGATATAGGATGAGTAAGGCATTTCAGTATCTGCAGCCGAGCAGTGCAGCAGGGGATTAGATCAGCACCACCTGACCAAACACACACCATTTCCTCATGCTCCATTACCTATTCATGTCTGGTTCACCTTGGGCAGCTTTCAGCACTTTTGAGGGAAAATTCTGCACACAGAGCAGCACCCCCCTCCTGACCCCCTCCAAATCTTAACGCTCCTGTTGCCTCTCCCAACCGCAACTCTCCCTCTGCATTAGAAATTAATGGTGGCCAAGGTAATATGAAAATCAAAGTTTTAACTACATATTTAAGTTAGAACCCTTTATGCAAGGAGGTTTGGGATATAGGGTTTTATTTTTAGTGTTTCTAGTGGTAGTGAGGTTTTTCAGATGGGAAGATGATGCTACAAAACACAGCACGTATTTATCTCCATCAATTTCTGTTATGTCTCTGGCTGAATATTCATTATGAATTGATCAGTGTGTTTTATTGGTATGTCTCACACAGATTGGCTCTGGCTCTTACTTTCTATTGACATGTTGATTCACCAACTGGTAGACCATTTTATTTATCAATACTTTTTATGCTTAAGCTTCTTGCAAGGCTAATATTTAGGAAAAAAATCTAAAAGAAAACATGCAAATAAGTAAAAAAAATGAAAACAGGACAATAAAAGATAGCTCTTAGCAGCTATGGGATTCCATGCAATTCTATTTGGTAATCATAAAGTTGTTCATCGTTGTCCAAGCTCAGCCTAATCAGTACCCTGCAGTATCGTTATTTCCAGATTACTGCAAACAGCTTCAACTGACCCAGGCAAAAGTTTTTTGAGGCAGTACCTCCTATTTCTTTCCCCACACATGCATAAAGGAAACAATGCTTATTTGTTTCTAGAAAAGTCTTTTAACTTTATGTCTAAAGTATCCCGTGTTATACTTGGAAGCTGCTGCCCTATGTCAGAATATACACTGGGCCAGAGTGATGAGGCTCAAGCATTAGTGATGACATCGTCAAATATAACTGTATATAAAGTATGTCTCAAAGTCTATTTTTGAATTATTTTGATAACTGCCTTATTATTTTTGCCTTGTTTCCTGCAAAGACAGGATAACAATGAGTAGCAATGATATCATTGTGTGTTACACTTTTAGTCAGCAATCCGGGGCCCTTTGGCATTTTCAGCGTCAAATTACAGTCAGATTATACAGAGATCATAATCATTTGGTATTTTTTATGTTTGTCTCCTATCCATACTAACTAGCACTTGCAAACCAATTCTTCAATTTCATCAACCCATTTGACAGTACGGGCTCCCCGAATGAACCTTGGATGGGAACCTGCAATTTTAACAGACTTCAGATGTATTAACCTACCCAAGAATCAGACAGCAGATGAGCAGGAAGGAGAACATCAGACCAGGTGTTCAAGTGAAGCTGTTAAAACTCCGGTCAGAACTACAAGTTCCATCCAAATTTTCGAATTAATCTTTTCCAGATGGAAAAAGAAAACGTTCAGAAAACAGCTGGAATGACTCTAAACTCATTCTTACTGTGCACAGTAAAGTTGGTACCTCATTTTTTGTCACAAATCCATAAGACACGTCTGGGGAGATACCGATTTGACAACCAGTGTATACTCCCATCTGACTGCACTTAACCTGGCTGATGTACATGGGTTCAGCAGCCAGTCCCAAACGTATTTTCTTGTACGTAATGAGACGTAAAGAAATGCTATACAGAATTGCTATTCACATTCTTTGAAAACAAACAGTTCTCATTTTCACAGAATGCAGTGAAAAAACATACAGAGAATATAGCTGATAGCTGCTTTTACAGGACCAGCTAAATACCATGGGCTGAACCCTATTTTACCTAGGGATTAATTAGTGAGGTATTTAATTCATACTGGAGAGCTTTTTCCAATTAGATGAAGAGGGCAGAAGCCTTGCATAAATGAGAATGAGCTACTTAAAAAGGGTTGTGACATGTCATTTAAGAACTTCAATTTTAGGGACCATTCCTTCTTTTTAGTGACACACACTGAAACTTATCATCACTTGCAATATGGAAACCTTCCAGGAAGAGAATTATTAAACCAACAGAGGGAAAATAAAGGCTGCTGTCAAAAAAAATGCCAGTTTTACACTGATAAACTTTGTACTGCAGGATGTATAAATAAAATTACACAGCGAGAGTCAATACGCATTCATAATGATGAAAGGAAATTTGAATGATAAATTAGAAGAACAGGAAAGTCACTTCCATGAGAAAATGAGCAGCTCCTTACTTAAGTTTCACTGGTTTCCTGTTCTTCTCATGCTCCACAGCCCATCAAGCACATCCTCAAAAAGCAGGCCATTTTCAGTCTTGACAACACTACATTGTTGTTCCAGACCAATAAATAAATAAACAAATACTTAGATTTGATTTTCAGACGCACTAATGACTCCTTAGAGACTATGTATTTTCAATCTTGGTAATAATAATTCGAACTTTTGTTTTATTTGTTTCAGCTTAGATTCATGTTTCATGTGAGAACTGCTTAGCTGAAACATTTATATAAAATCAGCTTCGTGGAACATTAACCAAGATTTTTTAAAAAAAATAAATGCTATGATTTGACATTTTATAAGTGAACATCACTTTAAAGCAAGAGCAGTAGAAGTTTATGCCCAGAGTGCTAATATTGCTTGCATGTCCTGCATATAATTCAGGTTTAAGAATTGATTACTATAGCAAACCATGAAAATCCAATATTTAATTTACTTACAAGGAATAAGTGACAGAAGCTAATAAATTCAGAAAGGACGTTTGTCTGTTGTGTTCACTGACAAATCAACATTATTGTACGGAAATATGAACATTTATTCATCACAATAGCAAATGAAATCCTCAAAATATCTGAAGGTTTAGTTCACAAACATTTCACTGCTCCTAGTTCTATGTATTATGTTGCAATCTAACTGAACATTTTGCTACATCCGTCATACATGTTCAGATCCACATGGATGTGCACTGTAGTCATTCTAAATTATATATGCAATTCAGCATATGTTAGCAATTGCTTATGCCTACTTTTTAATTACTAAATCGATAACATTTGAAATAATAAAATAGGTATGATTATTTTTATTTAATCTATAATTCTGTCCACATCAAACGGGCAAAAGAGACGGAAAGAATTTGCTTTTCCTTGAAGAGAGGCTAAAAGACAGAAGGTAATTCTTAGACGTGCAAGTGCTGGCACAGCAAGTTACCCACATGAACCTGGAGAGCACGCTCTAGTAATGGAGGAGTAACAGTCCAGCCATTCACTTCCTAATAACTGAAATTTTATGAAGATCAGATTGCACACAATGTAGTGACATTGTGGCCTCAGCAATACTTTTGCCAGCAATTTTTGTCCTTCTGCAAAAGCAGCATATTTTAGGAGTGTATTTCACTAAGCATCAAGATTATGACTACTTCAAATCCCCATTGGGCACAGTTTTCCAGTTCTAAAAGCACTTCACAGGCTAATCAAATAAGTTCTTGGGATACTCTGGAAAATGGGAAGCAAATATTCACTGCTAAATTTGTGCGTGTGTGTAAATGAATGTTAAATAACGATAAATAATATCTCTGCAGCTAAAATATAGGTATACACAACATTTTGTACACACTCAATATGCTCTGGAGGAGAACATACAGAATCACTTTCAGAACTCTGACTTATTGCTTCAACATATGTTCCAAGCAATGAGGTGTTAACCAGGTAGTGAGAGACATGGATACCTGCTGTCAACTCAATTAGACATATGACAAACATTTAACAGTATTATAGAAAACAAGTTTTGACTGCTTTATTCATTTTTTTGAGTGGCAGAAATATTCAAAATGCCAGCTGCACAAGTTACGTTTTATGAATACTTCCATTCTGCCTCTGAAAATAAAATAAATTGTGCACAGCAATGTTTCAAAACTGGATGAACCCAATCACATCATTCTGGGAACATAATTTCTAGACAGTTAAGATGATTCTCACCAGATAAGTAGACATAAAAATTTAATACCTTGCAGCACTTGTTTCTGCACAGACAAAAAATCAGGATCTGTTAAAAGTAAATATGGGATACGTTTGTAATAATATGACCACTATACCATCGTTTTAAATGTCAGTATTGATATTCAGGATGATTTCCTATGTATGATGGCTCAAGTCAATTATAATGACAGATAGCATCCTACTGGCTTATCTGATTACCTCTGACCTTTTAACAGCTGCAGAAAGCCAAAACAGCCTGAAAGAAGAAATCATGCATATATGACACGAAGCTGGAATTTCATATCTGAGCCACAGTCAAGAACACATTGAATGTCAGCAGATTTCTGACAAAGCCTATAGCAAATAATTTCTTGGATGGTTTGGCAGCACAACAGCCTGTCATTTATTATAACTGAGTACCGACAGGAGACATAAACTTGATTAATTTTATATCAATACATGATATAAAAGTCATTACAACACATAGTTCATTTTAAAAACTTGGAATCCACTACCCAAAGTAACTACTCATTTTGATTATTATTTCTTTTATCAGAAGCTTAGTTAGATGATTTAAGGCTGCATAGGCTTCACAGGGAAACAAAAATCAATATTAAGTGCAATTGTGTATATTCAAAAATAAAGCACATATTTTTTGAACAACGGATTACTATACCAACTACTCAGAGAAGTCTCTCACTGCTCAGGTGTCCTTGCTCATTTCTCAGAGATAATTAGTCAAGTGTTAGTCTGATAACTAATCAAAAGTTTATCTTTGAGTTGCAAAAAAACCCCAAACCTCATAACCACCCAACCCAAGTCCTGTTACTTACAGGAATTAATAAACTAGACCCCAAATATTTTCTGCTGTTTTAACTAATAGTAGTGAAAATGTAGAAGTAGAATGAAATGAAGTGTGGTTTATTTTGCATTTCCAATATAATACTGTCTTCAGTATCTTCACACCTTGAAGCAGCAGCAGAATGTTGACGTGTGTATTTATAACAGACCTTATCTTTATACCACAACATTATATGACAAAATCAAACAACATACTCATTCCCTAAAGTAAGGAAGCTTTACAGCCCAAATACATCCCCATCACCCATGCTTCCAGTCATTATTCTGAAAAAGCCATGCAAAATGAAGCTGCATCTGCTTCTGGTAATAAGCTGGTACTAATCTAGTTTATCTTCATAAACTTCAATTAATTTTCACGGAATTCTTCTTCAAACTGATAATAATGGTTAGAAACTGGTTTAAATACTCTCTACAAAAAGGCTCTTAACTCACCACCAATAACAAAATAGCACTTCCACATTTCCACAATTCAGATGAAATCTCAGCGGCACTTGAGCTACAGTTGCCATTATCTTTACCTGGACCACAGTTTCACCCTTAGAAATCAGTGACACCATAAGTTATCTCTACTGGGAGTAAACTGAGAGGATGAACAGTGCGATACCACTCAATGGTTACATTTATTGACAAACAAAACGTAAAGAAGAAAAAAAAAAGCAGGATCAATTAGCTTCTAGAATTAATGGAAAAACTACATTTGTAATAATATCTGGCTAACTGGGAACAATAAAGAGAAAAATAAAATGTCTGCAGTTTCTGGAAGGAGAATGTGTGGTTTTGTCTACACAGGAACTATTACAAAAGAAGTTTAATGCAAACAGTTGCAAAGGTCATACTAAGAGGCCAGGAACCTTTTGGGGCCTGTCAACAATTTTGGCAAATTTAATTATCCCCAAAATAGAGAAGTTTGTGATGCCATGTAAAAGTTATGGAAGGGCACAAGGCTCATGTTGAATTTATGAGTGGAAGACTGACAAGGGGAAAGGGCAGAGGTTGTGCTTCCCCATTATCTGTGGGAACAAGCCTCAGTGTGATGGACAGCATGCCTGATATGTCTTTTGTCCAATGTGTATGTTCTAGGAGAAGAAAGAGCAAGGTGGAGGTGCCTACAGCTTGAGGTGAAAGACTGTTGAAAATAGGGATCCTCAAAAGAGAAAGAAAGGCCTTTTCCTTGGGCTCAGAGGAGGCTCTGCAGCATGAGCCAGAACACCACTGAACTGAGTGGCCTTGACCTGAGGGCAAGGGTCTTTTCAGGGATAAATCAGGATTCAAAACCTTTTTACTTACATTTTGTCTTACCTATTGACCTCTAGTTGCCCCTGAAAACTAATTATGGTAGTTCACACTCTAAAATGAAAGCTGCTATTTCTTGGTTGCTTGCATTGATTTAAAAACCTTCCTGTTTTCTCATTTTAAAAAAAGGGTCTGCCCAGGTCCTCTGGAAGGTCCCATAACACCCACACATCATGATCTCACTCTCAGAAGCACCAGATGCACGTTTCTAGGGCTCCTGCAACCCAAGGGCATTATCGTTTCCTTGCCCTGAGGACTCTGCTCTGGCCTACAGTGTTCCCGCATTAAAAATAATGACACCTGGTTCAATGGAATGGGGACTTTCTCTCTAATGAGTTTCAGAAAACTAAATATTTAAGAGATGAAAGAATGCAATTAGGGTAGTAATACATATCAAACAATGTTAATAACCTTTATAAGCAGAGAGAATACCCAGTTTATTCAGCTATCATAAAACAAATATTAAACATGCTCTGGGAAAAAGAAAAAACATGTTATTTCTGTTCAGAAAAGTAATTAAAAAGTGAACAGAATGGCTTGGCAGCTGCACAATAATCCCATCCAATATCTCAAACAGCCCATACTGGTGCAAGTTGCTCCACCCAGCATCACTAGACAAGAATATTGCTGCAGTCAATGGAATACATCCAGTCTACTTGAGGTGTTTTTACCACAGAGGAATCAAAACAGTAATAACAGAAATTTCAAGTGAAAATTTGAAATATTCACACAGTACACCTAAAAACAGTAACTGAGGGGAATGTGCCAGAACCTATTATTGTGTTCCTTCAACAAGCAGCACAAGAACTTAATGATTCTGAGACCAAATGCAGTCAATACATGTCTGCAAGAGTACAGGAATACGTCCTTTGAAATATGCTACAGGAAGGGACTATTTATAAAGCCCTGTATACTTGCCGTAACATCTATTACAACAGAAAAGTTAATTAATGTGCAACCTAAACCTTGCTTTAGAGTATTATGTGTATGCAGAATAAAGTCCGTAGCAGTAAGAGCATGCTATCTCCTTGAACAGTGGAGAAAATAAGGATGGTTTAATCAATACTATGACAATTTAAGTTTTGCTAATCTAGTAGACAACTCAGTAAACATTTATTGTGCAAGAAGGTAATATATTGGAAACAGAATAATCAGAAGAGAAAAGACCAGTTAGTGGCTTCCTAGGAAACCAATCCTATTGCATATTCTAAGAGATGCTTTACAGAAGAAAAGCACCTCGAAAGTTTTGCTATCAGATGTCCTATATAGCACAGTTTTTATGTTTACCTTAGACCTTTCATTTAAAACCCTCAAGTTTTCAAAATCAAAGAGCGTTTCCCCCTTGTCACGTAAATGCCTAACCACTGGGTGCTTTAGCAGTCTTTTATAAAAACGGAAGGTGGAGAGAAGAAAGAGAAGGCCACAGTGGTATCACGGCACAGCTGACTGCTTCTGTACTTCATGCCAGGAGAAGCCAACTGACATGGTCTGATAACTAACTTGCCAGGGAGAAGAACGCTCTATATTTGCCATGGTGCGGTGCACTTTGTACCAGTCAAACCTCACGCACTTTCACTCCGGTTTGGAAGCTAAATTTGTGTATTATATAACTTCTATGAAAAATGTGGGATTCAGTTATCTTTTTGAGGACAGATGAAACAAGCACTGGAAGCTGGCAGGCCTTAGCATTACAGTTCAAAACTTATATGCTCATTTTCACATCAGAGGCTGAGGTATTCAAAACAGGGAATAAATACTAAAACTACATCTAAAGTGGGAAACAGAAAACGGATCACGAAGTGCCTAAATTAACCTCATCCTCCTTACTAAACTGGACTGAGCTGCCAATGAACTCTCCAAGCTTCCACAGAAGATACCAGCTCTTGTGCTTTTAAACCAGAAACCACATGCCAATTAATGCTTTGTGAAAAGATTATTGTTAAGGTTGTCTTTCAAACTCAGATGGTGATACTTTATAGTAAGTGGACTTTATTTAATGCTCAATTAAATTTTAATTGCTTGGTGACAGTATTCATAACCATCAAACTAGCTAATGTTTATTAATAGCTATTTCTCATAGAGTATAGCACCTCAGATCTCTATGTGAATTTGAGAAGACAAAAATAAATTTCATACAGATTCCAGCTGAAGAACCATATTAAACACAACTCCCTTGCTTTAATGCTCAGGTGACCTTAATATATTTGAAACCAAATAAATTATATGTAATATACTGCAGAGATTAGAGTAGAAACTGGAAACAGAACTTGAAATAATTGACACAGCATTAGTGGAGCTGCAGACAGCCTCACCTTAGTTACTGCTATCTCAAGACAAAGACATAAGTCACCAGACAGATACACAGGATTTCAGTTCCCTTACAGAGGAACAGAGATCCGTGTTCAGATACTATGCTATTTCTTTTTCAACCAAGCCTTTTAAATTTTTTTAATCAGATATGTGGTTACTCAAATGATTCACTGCAATGTAAACGAAGGTTTGATCTTTACAGAGAGTTAGTTGTTTCATCATACCTTTCCCTGTTCTCACTAGTATCCTAAGCACAGGGAAATGTAAGAAATACGATCATAAAAATAAATAACAGGGAAAAAAATATCAGAAGTCAATTCAGTGCAAATGCTATAAACCATCAAGCAATTACTACCTCACAGTAACTTCTTAATATTGTCAGACACTTATAACAGCCCAGTCTTAAATTAACAGTTATTCTCTAACAACCAGACATTTCAATGCTAAACTTACCATCAGCAGTCTTTCCTCACACATTTCTCCTACAACGAATCCTCCAAAGCAACCTCTTCCCTTGCTGCCCTCTGGGCATTGGGTTTTCACAGCAGGTGCTTCTAATTGGTAATTTGGTGCTAACTAGGTGGGGAGTAATTAAGCCCTTCATCAATCCCTCTTGACCTGCTGCCTTGCAGGTCACGTACTTCCCACTATGGAGATTAGGCATTAGTAGAAATCTGCCATATGATGTATAAACATTTGAAATGTGGATTTAGTATGTGGACATAACCAACACAGAAAATTCAAGATACTGCCACATAGAAACTTTCTAACTTTAGGCAGTAAGAGTGGGTTGATTTTTTTTTCTCCCCACTTTTTCTGTTTTGTCAGGGGGACTGAGGTGATGACCTTCCTGTCTTCTATTATCAGAACCTCTCAGAAAGCTAATTGTGGCTTTGAGCAACTCAGTTCCTCTAGGAGTGTATGTATTTATAATGGATAGGTATGAGAGGAGGTCATGAATTGCTCTCTGGAGAGAACACACAGAGCTCAACAGAGCAGCAAGAGGAAACCCTAGGGAAAGCCTTTTTCTGTCACCAGTTTTTCAGGTTTACATGAGCATCAGCTGCTCTATTCATTCTAATGCACAGCTTTGTCAGGAACAGGTGTGTGTTGTTGGTTTTTTTTTTCTTCTCTCTGTTCCTGTTTCACCACCCAGATGAGTAACAAGTTTCGTACTTGTACTGTAATGTCTTAATTGTTTAGTGTGTGCTAATTCTCTTAAATTTGCCTCTTTAATAATTAGAAAATCATTAAAAAATAATTTAAAATAATTTAAAAACCTTAATCTTTACTAATCCTTGGCACACAATTTTAAGAGCTCAAAACTCTTTTTCCTTGAGCATAGGATGCTAGTCAGAAAACTGGACTCCCTGTTGGGACAGGAATAGAGAGGTGTCATCAGTAAGAGCTCTGAAAAGTGCATTGGGCTGGAGGCACAGAGGGAGGCACAGGACTGAATAATTCACCAGAAACACTGCCTGCTGTGCTGTCTAGATGTATCTTAAGTAGTTGTTGCACTAGGTTGATTAAAACACAGGAGTTGCAAAGGGAATGGAAATGCCTGAGACCTCATTATCAGCTGACTTGACTGGGAGTTACCTCCATGCCCCTGGAGTGCCTTAATACCTTAGATACTTTGATACCTGAGATACTGTCACAAGAACTCAACAGCATGTGACGTTGTTCCCAGCTACATTTAATTAGTAAAGAGAGTATATTTTTTTTTCCGTTCTGTTATTACATTATGGTGGAATCCTTGTCTACTTAAAAGACATTTCCAACAGTTACTAAAGGTTATTGTTCTAACAGACCAGCAAGTTACATAATAGTCTTCCATAGAGCTTGTTAACATTATCAGAATTACTGGCGAACAGGAAAAGTTATCCCTTGGGTACAGGATAAAGGACTATAAATGCTATTACTTTCCTTTTGGTAGATTTTTCAATAAAGCTCTTTTAAAATAAAGTCAGGAAAGTTACATAGCTCTTATCACTTTTCCCATGAAGTAATTACAGCTGTATATCCTTTATTTTCATGTAATTTCAAACAAAAATTAACCAGTATTAAATATTGATTGCTATTCGCTATCATTAGACTTAATGAACTAAGCATTTATACTGTCAAAAATGGCATCCTTTTATTTAAAAAGATGCTATCAGTAAGTATCATCATTTATTACAAGGGCCACTATATATACAATTTATGAAAAATGTTATTTACTTTTTAAATACTGGATTCTATTCAAACCCAGCATCTTTCTATAACTTTTTAGAATGTAATAATAGCTTGCTCTTTTTGAAAATTATGAATTGAATCTGTAGGTGGCACTGTTTCTCTTCAGAAGAAAAAACGATCACAGACAAGACCAGGAGTTCAACAACCTGGTGAAACTGCCGAATTTATGCAAGGGACACATCTCCTAAGGAAGGTAATTAAACTGAACATATGTATGATATACACTCTAAATCCACTAATATACTCTCTCTATGAACTGTAGTATGTGCCATACTGTTTCTGTTTGGACTGCAAGTAATTTAAGAAGTTGAAGTTCAAGAACTTTCAGCAGATTTACATAAGTTAAACTTAAATGAACTAATTAAGTCAACAACCTTGATTGACAAAAAAATTGTTTAAAAGATACAAGAGAGTGTAGAAACCAGCAAACAATACTTAGTAAATCAAACACATGGTTTAATGCAGTTACCTTGATTTAGGGTATGCCATATAATTCAGCATATTTCTGTTGTTTTGGCGTATCATTCCAGCATATATTCACCCTTAAGTCAGACCAGTTTTTGAACAGTCAATATAGTTGGAAGTTTAATAGCATTTTTTTGATTCTTGTAATGCAGATGTTGTAGATGTAACAAAGTGTCTAGAAAGGGAATTCTGATAAGGTATTTAGTGTCAGCACTGGCAAGCGTGTATCATAAATGTAGGTATAGATTTCCACCTGGTGACAACATAAAGCAAAGACCAAGTAATCAGCTTTTAATCTTGAAACTGCTATGCATTTGAAATTGCAGAACTGTGCATTAATTTGCTGTTTAACATCGTGTAAATAGGATACCATCACCTTTTTACTGAGGAACAGATAAGCCTTAGCTACTCTTACGTATAAAGCCCTTCTATGTCTTCATAAGAACAGAAGATACTACAAAAAGACACACTTCTAACAACAGACCTGCAATGCAATAAAATATGAAGGACATGAGTGAAATATACCCACCTTTGTTTCGTCACAGCTCCGTGACAGCACTGAACACTTGAGACACAGGGTGATCGCAAGGCCTCCTTATTGCAGGAAACAGCAGCCTCAGACTCCCAAACTTTGATCCTCCTCATGTTCTTGGTCTGAAATTTAAACCATAGACTTAGTCACAGCAATAAATACCTCTTTAGAATGATACTATATGTAAACATATGGTATAGTAAATGAACACCCTCTCCTGCATATAAAAGCCAAGCATGTAATATGTGACATCATGTATGTGGTTCTGAAAACACTTCCTGGAATTCTGTTGTCAGGAAACCTTCATTTCAATACTAAATGAAAAAAGATTTATTTTAATCTAAATATCATACTCAGAAGCACATGGTTCTCTGAGATGAGATATACAAGTCTAGAGACAATATGGCAGGTCATCAGATATTGTAGGCAAAAGGTGTTATTGACTAGTAGAATTATTATTTGCCTCAAAAGCAGTCAAAATCTCACCAATGTTTCAAAACAAATGATGTTTTTTTTACTTCTCTGTATTATAAAAGATATCACATAAATATTCCTGCATTGTAAAAGCCCATTTATTACAAGAATTCTGTATTACGAGAGTTATACCTTAATTATGTAGAAGATCTCAATGCATTTTAATCATTGAAGCCTTACAGCATCTATATGAGAAATAAATTCTCTACATTTTGTAATTTTGAAAATGGATAGGGCAATATCTCTACCATTGGGTACTGGACACGCTAAGTCCTAGGAGATTTCATCTTCATTCATATTCTCGGGCAACAAGACCCTCAGACAATAGATAACCATTTCATTGTATAAATATAAATATAAATATTTTTACTTAAATTTCCCTCTTGCTTGTTTCTCTGTTCCTGTCTCAAAGTATTTATATGTGTTTTACATGAAAGAAAACAAGTTTCTGCAGATCAAAAATGGAGACTAACTACCAATTTGTGTAATTTAAGTTCAAATTTCAGATGGAAACTTAAAAATGTGTTTTTAAAGTATTGAAAAGGAAGCCATATTCTTCCTGTCACAAGAGCATCACTCGGCAAACGCAAAACTAGATAAATAGAAACAGCAGCAGCAGAAGAAAAGGAGTGTTACTCTCAGAGGAAATTAAAGGAGATGTGCTATTCTCTAGCTGCACAGATCCTTATTAAAGACCCTGAAAAATGCATTTAAGAACGTTTCTCAGTCTGCTACTTTTCAGTGTCTATCTCTTGCCTGCTGTTGTTGTTTTTCTAGAGGCCCCAGTGAAAAGTATCCTACAGCTTAAAATGCTTTGGGGCCATTTCCTCCTTCATTCCATTCCTGAGTGAGTACTACTGTTTCAATAGCTGCTGGGAATAAGATTGCATTTTACACATTTCATTTCTACAGTTTTGTAAGCAGCCACCAAAGAAATGGGCAGCAGAGTAACAAAAGTAAGACAATGGGAATCTTCCCTTGCGCTGTTCAGTAAGAACACAGAGAGCGGCTGAAGGGGCAGAGAAGGAGACAGGAACAAGTCCCAGTCATAAACCTACGATTAGATCATTTGTTACAGTTCCATGCTACGATAGTTTATGCAAACAGAAAATCTTCAAAGGACCTTTCCCCAAATCTGACTTTGGTCCATGACATAAACCCTTAAGTCTAGTCTAGGCCTGAAGAAGCTGATGAGGCAGCTGCTTGTGCTTCACACTCCATTTTACAGCCTGACTCCAGCTCGTGTGGCCTTTGTGGGCCTAGATGGAGGGAAATCTGCCCCTCTGTATTCACCAGGCAATGTGCTAACCCCACATGTGTAAGGTAAAGGGAAAATAAACGTTATTTTCACCACACAAACACAACAGGTAAATATTTTGTATAGACAGGATCAAAGGTTCATGTAAATAAAAACCAGTTTCAATTTATTTTTTTTTTTTAAAAAAGGAATGTAAAAGGATTTCAATAATACTGTGCTTTCATCAAATAGGATAGTTATCAAACTTTCTTAACAGCAGTTTTAGTTGTGTGTCTTGATGCAGTTTATCGAGTGAATGCATTCTGAGAGCTTTAAATTGAGATTTATTTGTCCTTTTGCTAATCATGAATCAACCTTCTTTTAGATCAATTAACTAAATCACTTTGGAGGCAGCTCAATGCATTCTTTATGGATGAAAACCTTTGTTCTTTATTGCCCACAATATCTCTCCACCCCAGTAAATACAATTAATAACGTACCTGTTCACTAGTGTTTGTAACTTCCAACGTTTCACAGCAATTCATTTTCTTATGACTTGCTAACAAAAATAGATTTGAGTAAAACATCAATATTAATATGTGCTTACATTCTCCCTTCTGTTCTTTCAAAAGTACTTAGTTTTCACAAAGAACTTTATAATGGTGTTACTCATGTCACTATAAAATCTCAATGATTTTTTAAAAAACTCTTTATAAGTAAAAATATGTTACTACTGCAATACACAAGAGCAGATCTTTCATGTAGCATACATAAAAGCAAAATAAATTCAACATTTCCACTCCGAAATTCTCAATTAGAAAACCTATTTAATTACAGTATTTATTAGCACAGGAAAGTATCTGGTCCTAATTTCTTCCGCAGTTTCAGCAGGACAGGGCCACTGATATATCACATTTCCTGTAATACTACCTATATCCTTCCTTTTGTTAAAAATCATCCTGAGATGATAATTATTGTAGCTGAGGGCCAGGGATTCAATAACAGCTGAGACAAACCATGACCTGCCAAGAATTGGACTGCTTTGCTCAGAGTGCATTGGAGTCAATTTACATTTAATGAAACAGGCCAAAGGCTCTCTGGCCATCTCAAAACAGGATCCAGCAGCCCCACGATCCGTGCTGTCATGTTCACTCAGTTTTGAACTCGTATGTGAGCCCAAATCCCTCATTGCACATACTGTGTTGATTTGTACTTGGTTTGGCTCTGAAAGGGAGCCAGCCCTGCCCTGGCAGCGCTGCTGCGGCTGTTAATGAGGCCAGTCCACTGTCCTGCCCTGTGAGCCCACCTGACTGACAGATCGCTCTGTGAGCCATGGCCTCCCAAACCGCAGCCTCGGTTGTGTCCCCCAGGCTCTGTCAGGACTAACGGCTGCTGTGCGTACAGACAGCACGGCAGGCAGGGAGCCAAAGGCTGAGTTTCGTAGCTTATCGAGGTTCTTTGCCTTTGTTTGGTGGCCCGGTTTGCGGCATCTCACCCTCTACCGCCCTCAGCAAAACTCCAGGCAGCAGGTGCTGATGCTTTCAGGAACACATGCAAGGTGTGATCATAGAATTACAGAATCATTGAATCATTTTGGTTGGAAGAGACCCTTAAGATCATCAAGTCAAACCATAACCTAACTCTGGCACTAACCCATGTCCCTAAGAACCTCAGCTACATATTTTTTAAACCCCTTCAGGGATGGTGGCTCGACCACATCCCTGGGCAGCCTGTTCCAGTGCTCCACAACCCTTCCCACAAAGAAATTTTTCCTCAGATTCAATCTGAACCTTCCCTGGCAAACCTTCAGGCCATTTCCTCTCATCCTGTTGCTTGTTACCTGTGAGAAGAAACCAACCTCCTCTCAGGCAGTTGCAGAGAGCAAGGTCTCCCCTCAGCCTACCGTTCTCCAGGCTGAAGCCCCTCTAGGTCCTTCAGCCACAGATCCCTGCACCCATGGAGGGGACTTTTTTTGCCTGTCACAGTCACTGGTAAGTGATCTCCTTGTCTTTATCTTGATCCATGAGCTTTTTCATGGTAATTTCTCCCTGTGTTCTGTTAAAGGAGGGGGAGTGTGAGAGTAGCTGAATGGCTGTCTGGCAGCCAGCAGAGGACAACCCACCACAAAGGACAATGTAAAAATTCTCAGTGTGCCTATTCCAACGTGGAGGACGACCAGGAGTCTAAGAGAATACATGGCGTAAAAGCCTCTGCCCTGATGTGACCAAGGCCTGCTGGCTGGTATGAGAGTGGTACCCTCTACACCATCACCAAATGGGGATGGTGGAACATCTCTTCCAGGTACACGTGCCATTTTCACCGGTGCAGCTGCCTCCCAGGTATCCTTCACTCATCTTGTCGAAGAGAGACAGCATACTTGTGCAGTAAACTAACTGTAGATCAAGAGCAGCCAAAATATTTGGATTTTTTTCTACAAATCTCATTGTAGAGGGATAATCTGACTATAGTCGACCCTGTGACAGCCAGCAAGTGCTATTTATTTCATTCCTCCCCAAAAAGTTGTGCAAATGTGGCTTGGTCTCTCTGCAGTTGCAGGTGAAGGACTAGAAAAAGAAGGCAGATCCAAGGCAGAATGAAGCAGAAAAACTGCTCCCTTCAAATACTGCTAAAATTATTTTTGCAAGCTAACTGTGCATATGCGTTACTCCACATTATCACCAATGCCCACATTTTTTCTTCATTTTAAGTTAAATGCCTTTCTTATGATCTTTACTAAAGCTACACTGAAAACTGAAGTGAATTTGGATGGGTATTTTATTGATTTTTTTTTTTTTTAAAGGAAAAAATCCCACATTTCCTTTTCAAATAACCACACTCCTGCAGCTCAACAATAATTTTTTGTTAAAAATCTTCCAGTTTGGAAAAGGTTATGATTCTAAGTCTCCATTCTCCTAGTGAAATGAAAATAGGATGTTATATATTTGTTTCACAGCATTTTCTGGGACTTTATGGATTCCTACAGAATTTGAAAACAATATTATTCATCAAAATAGTTGTACAACAGATTTTTTCTTATGACAAAACAACCTGCTAAAAATATCGGCATATGCTAAACAGCAATACTCAAAGACATTGGTAGGGTTCAACAGAAAATTACCTACATATTCCTGGAAAAAACAGACAACAAAACTGTTCCTATGCATAACCTAACTGCATGTTAAAACTCCTGTGAACTAAAATCTGAATGAAAATGTAGTTAAGAGGTTTTTCTTACATCATCATCACAAATACTAATACTAATAATAGGTAGCACTGGAAAAAATAGCCCAAGCATGAAAGTCTCCCTATTGGCTACATTGAGACATCTCCATGAATCTCCATGAGCTGTACTTTTTTCAGATATTCTTTCTCATCTCACTTTCCCAAAGCTATATGGCTCTGGAGATTACTCACTTTTCCACTTAATTAACCTAATTCATTGTTCAATTTTAATGTCAAATGTTGCGCTACTCTTAACTCCCATTTCAAAGACTCATCCAGGAATATATTCATTTTCTCATTTAACTTGTATATTTTACTGTTTTACCATTTCTTGGTATTCTTAGGACTATTTTTTTCATATGGCTAAAACATTAATTCTGTCTAAGAAATATGAAATAACAGAGATCACTTTACTGATTCCCATAGGAACAAAGAAGCTTGTACATACTTATGCACTGGTCAGTGCTCCAGATTGTATTTAATGTTGGCCTCTATCGTCTAGTATAGAGTTCTATACAACATCAATGAAATACTTTGTTTTTTAAAAATTTTTTTAGTCAGTAATGATAAAATCAGTTCATTTAATTTAAATATTCTTTTTAAATGTAAGTCCTTAACTATGATCAACAGAAATACAATAGGATTACTGTATTTTTTAAAATTTCAATTTGAATTCATCTGTTTACTCTAGTAGATTTGCTTGAAAATAAGCCATATCTATTTATTTATATAATTTAAAGGATCTTTTCTGCTTGAGATAGATTTTAGTAGTTTTATTATCGTTAAGGGTATAATCTCAAGCTAACTGCACTGTGCACTGCTTAGCTGAATAATACTGAAAGAAATGCTGGAAAACAAAACATGCATCTCTTGCTTCATTGCTTTGTACAAACACTACAGAAAGAAATATCAAAGGTAACGTAAGATGGATTTCAAACTGATCACGGAATCGGAAAGTTCAGTAGTATTCTGTAAACTTTTAAGATGGCTCTGGGGCACCGCTGCAGAACTAAGATAAGAGAGATAATTATCTATTCTCCTAAATGAATACACTACCTGTAAGATGTCAGAAGGTATTTTACCATGATCAGTATTTTGCAGCTTAGATGTCTATCAGTAGTACATAAAACATTTTTGTTTTAAACGAAACT
>VWYH01009373.1:1201297-1276296 GCA_013399365.1 Pampusana beccarii
GAATTTACTTTTAAATCTATTGGTGTTTACACCATTGATACAACTTATGTTTGCATTCAGTAGTTTTAGTGAAAAACTCCAAGGAGTAATAATTCATTGACTTCTCTTACCAAAAGTGCTCATTTTCTAAATATTTTTTTTCTGTATCTCTTTTTTCCTTCTTAGATAATTTCTCTAAAATATGAAACAAGGAATCTCTGGGTAGTTATTTCACTGAATAGACTGGAGAACAGTTGAAAGCATGAATGCTTTGTAAGAACAATATGTAGGGTTATTTGGTGAGGTGGTGGTATTAAATACTGTGGTACTGCATGTTCAGTCCTAAGAAAGCTTTCCAGGTTGTAAACTTAAGTGTGATAAAAGGACAATGGAGAGAGAAGAGTTTAATCATCCTTTAATCTGTGAATCTCATAGCTGTTTACAGCAAGTTTTCTTCTGTCCATGACAAACTGTAAGAGCACGGCACTGTCACTTAAACTGTATTGAAGGCTGTGCACAAGGCTGTTTACAGGGATTTTTTTGATTCGGATCATTATGACCTAATGATGGAGCCATTACAGCAAAGTGCTAAAAGCAGAGGCATTCCAACAGTAAATATAGCTCGCATTTGTACCAGATTTGGTTATCTCCTGCACTCTGTGTTATTGCTACAGAGAGCAATAATGCGAATCATCTGATTAGAGCCACTAACAAAATTCTCAACATCAAAACTGATGAAATCAGTGAAAGCTCTGCCAGGATTTTACCTACTCTATTCAGCACTTCGTATTTGCATTTTTACAGAATGCAGGATATAGTAGCGGTTTTTTAACCTTATGTTTTTAAAAATCGAGCAAGCCCCTTTTCAGCAAAATGTATGCGGATTTATACGCTGTGGCAGTTGCCCATCCCCCTCTCAGAACTGGGCCTTCAATGGGCAGGCAACGGCTATTTGTGGAGACCCAGAGCCGCTGGGCAGGGTCGTCAGCAGAGGAGGGGCCAAGCCTGCCCATAGCCCAGAGAAGGTGAGAAGCTTCTGGAATGCCCTCACTCCAGGGGGTGGGGTGCAGAGAAGCCCAGAAGCTTCTGGAATGTCCACAGCCAGATCTGAGCTGACTATAAATGGGGTTCCCACCAAAGACCCCTTTGTGTGGTCTTCTGGGAGCTGCGGGTCTGCCGTGCAGCCGGAGTCACTGCCCTTAGACAGAGAAGCCGTCTAAGGTAACTTCACGGGATGGGGAGCACCTCACCTCTGCATGTAGGTGAGCGATAAATTACTGAATATATGCTTTAATAATTCCTTGCCTGAGATAGGCAGGTGTAAGTCCTGGCCACAATAGGTTACCATTTCTTCCTTGTGGGTAAACCGGGCAGAGAGGGCTCCCGTTTTATTGTCTTGTGAGTGTGTGTATGTACGCTGTGGATCTCCATTATTTTTATTTTGCTGTATCCCAAATAATCTCCTAACCTGATACCCGAGCCTATATCTTATGCTATTGGAGTGCTAGTTAGTTGTATAAACCCGGTTTCTAATCAGTTTATCGGCTGTACTTTTCTAGCCAGAATAAAGTTTGTTTTGGACCTTGTTGTCCACCTAAACTTATTTTTGGGTGCCTCTGTGACACACACATTTCAGACTGAGTATCTTCTCTGCTTGAGAAATATGTTTCCTGTTACTATTGGATAAAGTTATACAAAAAGCTTGAACAACAGTTGTATACGTTGAACTACAGTGGATGGATTCAATGTGTTTATAGGTTAAAGCTCCATTAGCGAACCAAGCACAGAAACATTAGATGGAGCTTTTTATTTTTATTTGTAGTTATTTTTTTATTTCTGTATTTTACAATTAAATTACTTGTTCAACCACATGAACAATTACAAACATCAGATATCTGTGGTTTTATTGTCAGTCACCCACTGTTTTCCTGCTTGTGGAAGTCTCTTGGCTCTGACACGGATAAATACCACAGAATAAACTCTTTCTATATTTAAATCTATAAGCACTACATGGTTAGCAGTAACTGTTACAAGTATCGATTTTATCTTTCTCAGTCCAGGATAGTAATTCCATTTTCTGATTGCAACTTTGTTCAAACGTCAAATTGGAAGAGGTAGAAATGCAACCCATTGTTGAAAAGTAACTTGGTATGTTTTTAGTGTTTTTTTTTTTTTTTTTTTTTTTNTTTTTCATTTGAGAAGTATTAGTACTATAACAGCTTCTCGCTTAGTGCTTGTAAATCAGCTGAAGAGCAACATACTCCTGTGATGGAAACAAAACCAAGTGGTTAAGAATAAACTACTTCCATGTTGGCCCACTGATTGAATTGAAATGGGAAAAGATGTAGCAAGAGTTAAAAAGAAAAGCAAATAAACAGATATGGGTGCAATTTATTGCATAGCCTATGTGACAGCACTAGTGAAACCTACGCTGCCTTTTTCAGGAGTGTTTCTGTTTGCTGATCCTGTTTCCTTAGTGACCTATCTGCCTTAGCCTCAAAACCAGCAACTGCTTCACAGATAATGAGATATTTCTCTGTGCTCTGGATGACTCAGGTGTCATCATGACCTCATCCTTGAGGTGCAACAAGGAGAGCCAACCCTACATTTATCAATGGCCCTATTCTAGGAGAAAGCAGGATCCTTTAAAGCACAGCTCTCCTCTGAGAAGCCACTGAATTTTGCTTTCAGTATCTTTTGCACCCGTTGTAATTAACTTAGAAGTGTATTTCTTACTATCAGCCTTGAAATCCTGAATTAGGACCATGGAATTGAGCTGGATTGTTTTCTAGTAACTGAAGTGGCAAATCTGTATATTTACAGCCATGTGATCTTCTTGGTTTGAGTGTTGGTACAAATACACTTGGGTCAATTTTGTTGATAAAACTGAAGGAATAGATTATACATCCATTTTACAACACTGGGGTTAGTAAGAATTTTAATATTCTTTGTATATATTTTGTTAGTATAAGCAAATGAGACCAGGAACTGTAAGTTATAGATCTGCTAAAAAAAAAAAAAAAAGCTAAAAAAGGACTGATTATTTGTTTCTCCTGACAGAAGTGCTTACAGCTTTACCCATGAAAAGTGTTCTGTTACCCTCACTGAGAAGAAGTTTCTTCTCATATTTAAGTGGAACCTATTGTGTTCCAGTTTGCACCCATTGCCCCTTGTCTTACCGTTGGTTGTCACCAAGAAGAGCCTGGCTCCATCCTCGTGACACTGACCCTTTATGTAAACATTAATGAGGTCACCCCTCAGTCTCCTCCAAGCTAAAGAGCCCCAGCTCCCTCAGCCTTTCCTCGTCAGGGAGATGCTCCACCGCCTTCACCATCTTTGTGGCTCTATGCTGGACTCTCTCCAGCAGTTCCCTGTCCTTCTTGAACTGAGGGGCCCAGAACCGGACACAATATTCCAGATGCGGTCTCACCAGGGCAGAGTAGAGGGGCAGGAGAACCTCTCTTGACCTACTAACCACCCCCCTTCTAATTCACCCCAGGATGCCATTGGCCTTCTTGGCCACAAGGGCACAGTGCTGGCTCATGGTCATCCTGCTGTCCACCAGGACCCCCAGGTCCCTTTCCCCTACACTGCTCTCTAACAGGTCATTCCCCAACTTATCCTGGAACCTGCCTAACTGAATGAAACAGTATAATTGCATGGAGCTCCTACAGGAGAGAAATTGGTATCTAAATCAGATTGTAGCAAAATGAACAGCTCTTGAAAGCCAAGGAATGGGAGCCAAGATTTCCACCTCTGTCACAAACACAGCCTGTGACTTTAGTCTTCTAAAAATTATTTACTATAATTGTATGTCAGAAGAACTTCAAGATCTTTCAGTAAAAGATGCTTCAAAAGCACAGCTCTTGGAACCAATATACAAAAGAGCTGTTGTAATAAATATCTTGCAAGACATAACCAAATTTCTCCTACTAATGGTGATGTATTGATAGATTTGGAAATAATTGTGGTAATCAGAAAAAGCATTTTTTAATCCTAATGTGAAGTTAGTATTTCCAGTTTAAGTACCATAGACCACATTCATATCTGCCCTTAAATGACAATAAGCAATCTAAATGCTTATTACCCTCCAGAAGTGATGTCTTTAATTTTAATAAAAATATAACTGTGACATGCCTGACCTTATAAACAATATTGATGTAATAATTTTACATACTATTTGAATGTCATAGTGGTAATAGCAGCCTAACTGGACTCATAATTAATACAAACTGTGAAATTCTGCTATTTTACAGTGCCTGGAAGAACAACATCAGAAAGAGTAAGGAAAGTGTCCTCTTTGACCTGACCTCTACACTAGCCTATGACAAAGTAAGGATGTAAAATGTTTAAATAGCATATAGGGTACACACAGTCCTTCTCCAAAAATAACAGAAGAATTAACTTTTCTGCATTGTGAATCCAGAATTATATGTTACATTAAGGACTTGACACGTGCTTCCATTGAGTTTAGTAATACAGATTCCATACTTCAGCTAAGTAATTTATAACTCTTTTTATTAATAACAACAACTGACAGTATATCAGCTCCATTGCAATAAGAATCACTGGTTGCTCACAGAAACTATGCTTATAAACCTCCGCTATTGCTGCTCACTAGTACCTTGTGCTTGCGCCTTTCTCTCATTAACCACACTCTCTGCTTCAAGCACAATTTCTTCTTTCAGGAACTTGTCTCATTTGAACACAAAAATGGTATCAAGAAAGACAAAATGACTCAAAAATCCCTGTCTGCAAATCTCGTATGTTGTAGGTTTTAGTAAGAAAAAAAAAAATAAAAATTAAAAA
This sequence comes from Pampusana beccarii, assembly GCA_013399365.1. Lineage (NCBI taxonomy): Eukaryota > Metazoa > Chordata > Aves > Columbiformes > Columbidae > Pampusana > Pampusana beccarii. The sequence continues at coordinate 1,206,086 of VWYH01009373.1, forward strand.
GTAAAAAAAAGAGAGGGAAAAAATAAAAAGAGAGAGAGAAAAAAAAAAAGAGGTTTCCTTGTGTTCACTTTTCATTAAGTAGTTCCTAGAACATCCGTATTTGCAATAACCATCTATTCTAGAAACAAAACCACAAGCTGTCTGGCAGTGTTCATGGAACTCCATCCTGGCTTTTATATACACTGTAAAATCTAGATAACAACAGAATGAGAAAATAAGCAAATAAGTAACATTTATGAGAAATAAAAAGGTAAAGGCACTCTACATTTTCAAACTTAGAGGAATGAAAGAGATGTATCTTGTCTGACACAATGAATTTTAAAGGCTATGGGAGAATAGCATCAATGAAAGGTGATAAATTAGGAAAGATGCATTTTCATTAGTTTATGATACATATTTGTTGTTGACTAAGAGTTTGACAATATAGGAGATGGTAAGGGTTGCCTGCTGAATGTTTCAACGAATTCAGGGTGCTGCACTTAGGAATCATAAAAAGGATTACTGTCTGACACACTTTGTCCCACACTTAAGGACATAATTTACTGTGCTGCATTTGCAGATACAGTTTGCAGCACAGGTCTATAGTCTCTTCTTCTCTCTTTTTGTTAATGTGAGTAGTATTATCTAATAATAAAGACAGTTGCAGATGTATTGACTATACTAGTGCAAATGAGACACTCAGATGTCTCCAAACATCTTCAATGTTACTGTTCCAGGATCTAAGTATATGACATCCTACATGGCACAAGGTAAGGTTAATTTGGTTTTGCCAGTTCAGCCTCTGAGCTGCAAAAATCCGGTTATATTATTTCCATTCTATAAAGCATTTTGGTCATGCTTTATGAATAAACACATAATAATTCCTCTGTACCATCAATAATTCAGAGTTCTAAAGAACCAATATAGGCAGAGTCCAGAAGAGGGTAAGTAAGGACACTATGCTTTGTCTTTGCTGCTAATGAGGAACACACGTTTTTGCCCCCAGTGATCTAATACCTAACAGCATGTCACTGTCAAATCCTAGTGAAGACATCAGTATTTTTTGCCTCCGTGCAGAGTCAAAGTCAGCATTGTCCTTGCTTAAGTTACCTCATGTTTAAGCTACTGTTTCTCCTTAATATTTATTTGTGTACTTTAAGGAACAGCTTTCTGTAAACAGTCACAACAAAGCTCACCTATGTAAAACCAGGAGATGAGATAGAAACTTATTTTCCTCAAATCATCATTAATATGATGGTATTTGAACACCGTTGATTGTATCAAGTAAATCGCTTGAGAAGAATTACATAAAAAAGTGCCAAAGGTTCTGTAAGTACTCAGGCTTAAAATTTGACTTTTCAATTAGCATGACAATGGTGTCAGTGTTAATAATCACTAACTAGAATTAAAGAGGACAACCTGACGCTCTGGGAAAACAAAATGTCTTGATGCATAAGAGTTTCAAACATAGCACATACACATCTAAAAATATGAAAAATAAACAAAAAAGACAAAAACTGCCTGAAATGTACAGGCATTTCCAAACACTTTTGTCAAAAATTTTACATTGATTAACCACATTTCTCTTTCCTCTTTCTAAACCATTACCTATCTTCTTTCCATTACCTATTCTTTCTCTTTCCTCACTGACTTCACAGCGTACCTTCCTTCTTTTTCATTCAGCCACCATCCCCCAGTGTCTGAGGTTTTCCCACTTTAAGATGATCCAAACACAAGATCTTCTCCACTCTTCTCTAAATATTTAATTAGATCTTCATTAGTAACTGTTTTAATCACTATCTCCTACATGAACTGCTTTCCTGGCTCCTACATCTTCCAAAATGTTGTAAACACTTTGTTGTTCTTTCCTCAACAAAGCCTCTGGTCGCTGCTTTATTTTTATTGCTTCTGTTTATCTTACACCATACACTCAATGTGCTAATTCAATTGTTCAGATTGCCGATATCTTGACCCAGCATACAATATAGTATTTTTGAAGAAAAAAAAAAAATGAGTCCTTCCTCATGTATTTGTTTAACTACTTTAATCTTATCTTCCTAAGAAAACAAGATAAGTACATTTATCAGATCTGTCCTCTAAATAAGTTTGAAATAATTCACCAATATCAAAGAAATTAGAAGCTGGAAAAGAAGACGTCTCAAAGACAAGAAGATCCTATGAGTTTTATAGAAATCAGTGTCTATACTCTGTAGGAGATACAAATCAGACTTTGCAATGAAGGAAGACAAGTAAATAATCATCTCACCAGTCCACCTAAATGTATTGGCCATCCAGCTGCATCCTCCATCCTGGTCACAGAACTTGCTGTCATTTTGCCGGTGAGACCACTGGGAAGATGGAAAAACAATGGGCAGAAAAGGAAAGATAAGACTTTTTTTTGGCACAGGCCACCTGTTTTCTAGTGTTTTGTTTAGAGGGCTGTTTATACATGTGTGTATGTGTATCTGTCTATCCATGTGTCTAACAGTTAAAAAAATATTCCAGGCAAAAAGATTATCTGATCAAAACAAATAAAAGGAATTTTAAGAAGGTAACATACGAAAGACTATGTGCAAAACTTAGAAAGAATCCTTGAGTTAAGCCAAACTATTCCCAGTTGATAACTTCATTGATTTTATGAGATGAAAGGCTTTTAATAAGGTGGAAAGAGAGAAAAAAAACCATTTCACACAAAAGCAATAGGGAGAGAGTAATAAATAGGTGTTTTTCCCACAGCCATGGCTGAATTGACTTGAACGGAGTCCAAGTACCTGAACTCATAGAGTGATAAACAAATTACGGAGAACTGCTTCTCCAATTAATTGCCTTGTTGTTTTAGCGGCCATGCTTGTTTTTGCTGTTCCAGAACTATTATGAAACTAGATATTTTTTGGTTGACTCCATATAATTATAGCGCTAATATTTCTCTTACTTTGGGCTACACTTCTTGGATGGATTTGCTTGAAGAACTCCTCTGTAAAATATCATCTAACTGTACAAAGATATTTCTCTCTGGGTGATATGCATCCTATTTCGAAAAATAAGCTATGTATAAGCACTGAAACTGTATTATAACTGCTTACTTGGAATTATTAAGGATCAGAGAGGCTCATGACAAATTTAAGTCTCTTTTGGAACACAGAACAGCTAGAAGGAAAATAAGTTGCCAGTCTTGTAGGATCATTGTTGAAATCCAACCATGCAACCTGATGACACTGTGAGCTCAAATGCTTTGCCTGAAAGCTGACATTTTGCTTGTGCCAGCGGAGAAGAAATGGAGGTTCTTACTGCAAGGACATACCAAAAGGTTGTATCTCAGTGTGAAAGACTTGTATGGTAAGACCTGATATGGAAAAGATATTGGAAAACTTCAACTTAACCAAGGGACATATAAAATAGCTTCAAAGAAGACATATGAATTTTGATCCACACAAGATATACTTTACAGAGTTGCTTCCTATTTCTGGTATATAAACCATTTGCAGTCTACTTTTGTCTAGCTTACTGATATCACATGCATTCATAATGGAGACTTTACTTATAATTTTCCGAACTGTGTGCCAAGAAATTCCAAAGCAGTATTTTCAGTCTTGTATGGCATAAACACGTTACAGACAAGACAGTCCCCTTGTGACCTATGATGCACACCTGCTAGGCAATTTCTTTTCGTATTTGGACTTTTCAGTTGTCTTCTTTCCAATCCATTCAATATGTGTCATGTTAATTTTATATCATTTCAGTGTCTTGAAATCTCATGTGGTGCCAAGTCAATACATACTTTATAGAATATATGTATTATAGCATTTTTAAGCTATAGTCATTATCAATGGAAACTTTTATCTAAAAACTTTCTTAAAGCTGGAAAGCTGTGGGGCACAGGGTTTAAGACTCATGATTTGAGACTTGTAAATATTCAAGTATTAAATAGAATATGACACTTCAGAAGCATACATTTTTTAAAAAAATAACGTGAATAAAAAACCTGCTACTGGAGACAATATAGCAAGTGAAACTTTGAAAGACCAATGTTTATAAAATTTGCCTGTCTCCCCTACTTCAAAACAACCGTGTCCTCCAGAACTGTTTCATCAAAATCATAATCATTACCAACTATAACCAAACATGGGATGGCAAAAGATTCCTGAGCTTTCTGACACTGTGAAAAAACATCCTAATTCTGTATTAATCAAGTTTCCCTCAAATTGTTGCCTGTTAAACTGGTGAGATACTGCTCTCTGCAATGAAGAGAAAATGAGTGTTATCTCACATTTCACATATGACTGCAGGCCAAGGTACATACAGTTCCAAAATTTTCCTAGAGTCCGTTTTCCTCAGAATCTTTATTCTCATCTTCATAGATATTACTTTTCTAACAAGGCTAGTACTCAAGGACAAGGTTCATAGTCTCAATGACTACTTATAATTATTTTGCCTCTCTGATGGACTTTCGGTTCTTGCTATTAAAGCATATATTATATTACTTTTTCCTTACGTCTTCTATCACTTGTATTCCTTCAACAGGAATCCAAATTAAAATATGTAGAATCCAAACCAGGACAAAGAAACATATTGCATTGTATTAATTAATATAAGAGACCTTTTAATTTTCCTCAATTTTTTTTCATACTACGGACTCACATCAAATATGTTCACAATATATGTAGTCTTGCAAGTAGGAGAAAGTCCTATTTTCATTATTTCTGTTATAATGTGTTTCTGTTTACACAGATGAAGTTAATAGTCATTAAAGAAGCTAATCAAGAGATTCTCAGACTACTTTTAAAAAAAGCTAAATTTAGCTGTTAATATTTTATTATTTATTAAAAATGAATAAGTATATTTGTAAGATAGATATTGAACTTAAATTGTTCTTAATATTGACTTTCCAGTCTATCTGAAAATATTTGGACATTATATAAACTTTATTTCGAAGATCAATCGCTTCAGTTTAGGCAGAAATGTCACTTTGTCTTAAAGGAATAGGAATTTATTTCAGCAAACATGAAAGTAAATACTGTAGCAGGAAATCTGCTTTATTTCTCATAAATATTTTACTTTGTTTCATCAGCTGTGCTAAACAGATTGTTAGCATTGTTAATTCTGCTACACTTGTTATAGTGTAGGTATTACACTGTCATTGTTCATGGTCAGCCAAAATCAACTTATACTAGAATGTTCCATCTATCTTCATAATTGTTTATATAACTCCAATCAGAATAGAAACCTTTATGAAGACTGTTTTGTCCATTTATTTTTTGTCACCAAAATATCACTGAGACAGTAATAACAATAAGAAAACTAACCAATGAAAGTCTTGATGTGAGGTACCTTGGCACTAAACTGTCAATTTTTGTCTTTCAAAGTGGATGTGATCAAGAACAAGCGATTGCTGAATGTGTGCTTTAAGTATAATTCTTCATCTGAAATATTCCAGAGACTATAGCTGGGATTAGGTCCCAAAGTTTGCATCAGGACGTTAAATCCCCTTTATTTTGAGGGCAAGGGAAAAAGAGAGTTTTTTATGTTTGGGTTTTAAAGCTCTATGGTAAATGATTGATTTTATCATGCTGCTCCTCTACATTAATAAAATTGAAAAGTATGTAAACAAATCTAAATTTACACATTTGTATTTTTAAAACCGCACAACTAATTTTGAAAACTTGCAGTTTCATCTAATAAAAGTTTTCCATATTGTTAAGTTTAAAATGAATTATGGTAAAAATAAACAGAGAAACATATATTTAATTATATAAACGTGAACTGAAATGTCACGCTAATTGTTCCCAAACTATTTTCTCTTATTATTGTCAAGAGTATGAATTTGGCGTTATCTATATAAAAGAAGAAAAATAAGTCTGTGATAGGTTTATAGGATTTTCACTATTCATGTGGAATATATATATAATGTTAGTCTATGGATTCCCACTTTTGTTTTTAAGCTTGATGACATTTCACCATTGACTTACTGAAAAGAGTAGCACTTAATGCTGTTAAAATGCTGCTTTTCTCCTAGCAGGATCTCAAGTTTCAGTCTATTGTGTGCTTTTGTCTCAAGAAAAAAAGAAAAAAACAGAGGAGGCTTCAGGAAAAGTTATTTTCAAATAAACACTTCAGTTCTGAGAACTTCCCACTTAAAGCATAATGTTAAAATAAAATATCACACTGAATTGCCTTCAGCTCTTTTTACATGTTCTTAGAAGGTTAAAAGTTTATGACAGTAAGGTGAAGAAAAATCTTTGTATTTTAGGCAAAGATCATGGATATTTCTTAGACCTATCTTCGATGAAATGTACATTTAAACAGTCGACAAAAATTACTGCACTATCTGTTCCTTCAGCATGTAGCAGTAATGTAGCATACGCAGAAATATCACCGTTAATTCGCCCATCTGTCCAACAGATGTAACATGTCATCTCTAACTGCCTACCTACATATAGTACATGACTGAAAAAAAAAAAGCTTATCAAAGGGCTTTTTTTCTATATTTCAGTCTAGAATGGCCATTTGTAGCAGGCATACAGCATTATTGCTCTCTTGCCCTTCTCAAAGCCTGCAGAGAAATGTGCTGCGAAGTGCGTGCTGCCTGCAGTGGCATCTGTTTCCCTTTTGGAGCCCTTGCTCTGATGTCAGATCCATCACAAGAAGTTCGGATCAGCATTTTTTTGCTAATAGTGCTGTCAAGGAGACAATAAGCAAGTAATGAGACCTCAAAAGCTATGTTAGAAAGATTTCAACAGGACAGAATTTTATGAGAAAACTGTGTTTCTGGCGGCAGAGTTTTGAGAAGGTGATTTCTCTTAAATTCCTGATCCTACACCTCACAGGAGCAAGAATTTTTACAGTCAGATCCCAGCACTCAGATTACTTTCTAGAGTAGGGAAAGCATTCAAATATTTAACATAATCCTCACATCTGGTGGCAGTTTAGGAAGAGAATGAAAAAAGTTCAAGCCATTATATTTTTTTTGTACATAACATTTTATCTACACTAATTCTTCTGTTCTCAGAGTGTCACAGAAGCTAATGAGGTATGAAACATTATCATTCTTGGCTTATAGTTTCAAGGCAGGCATGAATAATTTTCCCACGAAAGGAAGAGGTTGAGATTTTTATCTACCAGCATTCAGTGCTTCCTATTAGTTATACCATATAGCTCCCAAAATAAACTCTAGTGAGTCTATTAGTCCTCTTAGCTAATGGCAATTCATATTTTCCAGACACTGCAAGAACTTTATTTTAGTAGATTCATAGTTCTATTTCTACCTATAACTCAGATATATGTAAGACAATGCATTGTTTACTTATACTATTTTTATACTTAGAAAGGAAACTGAACTGAAAACTGCTATAGTAAGTACAAACCGATTTAATTGACACATGACAAATTCTATAAAATTAAAAAAGAATATGTAGGGTGATAGGAACTGAACAAAAGCAGAGCTAGGAAAACATACTAAATCAAATAGTTTTTATGGTTCTTCATCACTAAAAATCTTGCTTTGCTACAGAGCATCATCAGTAAAATGAAACAGATTAGCACTCGCAACTCTAATGCAGATAATTTTGTCAAGGTCATTAGGTGTTCAATAGTGTTTAGTAAAGCTGTGAAAGAATTGCACCTGGATGACTCTGTAATGGTTTGTGTATCAGGAAATGGGAAATGTCGCACAGATTGGTTACAGATTATTTTAGGGGATTAGTTACAGTGCTTGCAGATGCGTTTGCTAGTGGTAAAACTAGGCAGACAACAGGTTCAGAATCATCTGTTATAAATTCTCATTTTGTACCAGGCACAGGCCTATCAATTTGTGTCTAATTATATTCTTCCATGTGAGATATAAAATACCTCAGGGTTTCTATAATAAAAGCTCATTAATGTGGATGAGAAATAATTCTGAAACTCTTTCTGCCAGGGCTAATGTTAATACAGATTTTAATTGCTCTTACAGGATATTAAAACACAGATTTTTAAAAAAATCATTTATAATCTAATCATTAAATTGAGCTATTTTTGTAACCCCATATTTGCAAGTATTGTATCTTTCGCTGCTAAATAGTTGCACTATTACCAGTCATGTTGAACCAGAGAATAAAAGATGAATGCATAAAGTACAAAAGACAATATTATCAAAGATATATGGGAGTCAAGGCCCTTCAATTCCTTGTAATTCCCTTTTCTACCATTAAAGTATCCTCTTCCTGCTTAGATAAGTCCATATTCTAAAATGTGCTTATAAAAATAAAATAATAAGTATTGTGAATTTAAAAAAAATAGTATCACGTTATAATTTAAAGGAAGTCAAGATCTTTCTCCAAGGTAAAAGCCAAAACCAAAATCCTTTCAACAAAGACTTTTATGTTAAGGCCTAAAATTGCTTACCTTTGATCTCAAGGATATGATTCTTCTGAATTGAATCTGGTCGGGTCACTAGAGGGTGAAAAACAAGAGAAGAATAACGCTCCAGACTAATATTACTTGACTTTGAGGGCAGATAACTTAACACCTCTGTTCCTCAGTTTCCCATGTTTTATGGATGAAGAAAAAATACTATTTTTACCCACAGTAAAAAGCAAATTCTCTGTTGTCAAATTCTGAAAATAGCACTGTATTTCAATAGCTTTTTGGAAACAGCGTTCAAGTAAGTACCCTCTTCTGAAAAAGAATAATATTCACGGACTTTGTGGTGATGGAAGAGACACTTTTATGCACACCTTGTCAAACTGCAAAGTACCACTAGCCTCAGGGCTGCTATCATTTGAATACATGACAGGTGAATTTGTCACAGGATGCATACTGTACAGCCACCTAGATAAATAAAATATATGTTGGGCAAAAGGGCCTTCATGTTTTAAGTTTTGTCAAGAGAAGAGAGAAAAGACAAAAAATGAAAGGTTCTCACTTGGCATTCTAAAATGCTGGCAGATTGAAAAATAAAGCTGATTTGAAGAAGCGGCTCTTGCGATAGAACTGACGGTTCCTTTATAAAAGGGAGCTGAGCTAACAATAAACTGATAAATAGATTCATAAAGTCAGTATGTGTGTTCAGTAAAGTGAGAAAGGGACTTAAAAATGTACTAAAGTTTTGATACCATGGAGAAGAAGTAGCAACAGAGAAATACAAGGGTTTTCTGCACATTCATGCGCTTAGCAACATTAGGAATATCTTAAGGTATCTTAATAGGGAATTTAACTTCAGAATTTATTATCAAAATATCTTACCTAGAATTTCTTCCTCCCTTGAGAATCGCATGAAAATATCCTGAGAATTATATTTATAAAAATTCCTAGGGAAAAACTCTACTAGGAGTCTTTTGGGAATGTACTGCATCTTCTCGTAGATTATAATAGAAGAACAACAAATCCAGCAATAGATCTGACTAATGACTATTCAACATTGAATAGATCAGGCAGGATAAAAAAACAACAACAACAAAAAGTCATAAAAGAAATTGGCCAGCTAGTTCACAAACCAGAATTAGTAATCAATAGCCTTTTTATCCAGGAGACACATGCTTCAAGATTTAACAGCTGACTTTTGGTAGAAGACTCTTTCATTGTTGCCATAAACTGATTCCACATAAGAACTGTAAAAATTGCTTTTGGCCTAGTAAGTGAACTAGAGAGATAACACAGTTGAGATTTTCCCCTTCAGGAAATAGTTTCAGAGTACTTCTAGAAAACTAGTTGCTACTCACAAATGTCAGTGCCTTAATTACCACTTAAATTCATTTCATCATTAACATGCCATTTAGTTGTACGCACCATTAGCTTTTCAGGTGTCAGTTTAGAAATAAATTGTGACTGAAAGTTGGATGACCTAAATATCCTCCTCAGAAACAGAAATGACCGGTACTGGGAGGTAACAGGCCAAAGGTAAGAACTGAAAAAGACTTGTTTGGCCATGAAACGTCGTAGTGCAGACTGGCCACTGCAAGAGTGTGCTAACAACTCGATGGAAGAATTTTTCTCTCCCCAGACACCAAAGGCCTTCCCTAAGCACCTAGTTGCATTCCCATTTATGATTCATCGTATTTATAATTTCATATCTCAGATTATTCAATATAAATTGGAGACTTCAAGAGAGAGAAACTAGGGTTTATATCAACAGTCACGTGAAAGCAATGCATTCTTTAAAATTATTTGGATAATTTACAAGCTTGATATTTGTTATAAGAACTAAATATCTATTTGAGGATGCAGTCTTTCCTTCTTTTCTTCCTTCTTATAACTTTCTTTGTGTTAGGAAATAAAACCTCCAAAACAACAAAACAAGATAACTCATTTATAGTGTAATTTCTTTTGTCAGGTTTCAGGCTCCTTCCCAGGATTTCCCCTAATCTCTTAATTAGAAATAATTAAATGATTTCACAGATACTTCCCCCAAAAGAAGTGGCTTGCACAGAAATTTTCAAGCTGAACTGTTAATCTATGATAAAGTTACAAACATCTGACACAACCATGTAGCAGAAAACACTGTAAGTAGCGCTACAAACTTCAAGCACAGAACAATGTATAGTTGTGCAGGAAATAGAAGTATGGAGCTTTGTAAAAGTACTGAAATTAAAAAGGGCTGGCTGTGAGGGGGAATTATAACTTTACTGTGGATGTTTTATATAATTGTATTAATAAGATGTAAAAAGGAGAACAGCAACTGCTGCATAATCTAAAGTATTGGTTGTGAAACTTCCTCCTTTAATAGCAAAAGGACAGGAAAACCTCACTTCTTAATATGAATGCAAAAAGATGGCTTAAAATTAACACAGTAATAGTTGTATTTGTGTTTCTCTACCATTTTATGTTTCTACAAATACATAAAACATTATTTCTAATAGTTCGCAAAAACAGGAATAATAAAATAAGATGAATGAAATGGCAAATATTAAATGCTGGTCATTTCTACAGCATGATAGTGCGTTTTCCTTAAAAATCTTGGGTGTGCATTTTTGTTTGGTATTTGTATTTTCAAATGGCTTGGCATCCTTTTTCCTGTCATCCTAAATATTTGCAAGAATCTGAAAAGCAAATTAATAATGATAATTCAGACAAACTGAGAACATGAAGGCATTAAAAGCCATTCTGTAGGTTTTAGTTAGTTCCAAATACACTATTTTTTGTGCACTGTGGAGAACAGGTACATTCACTGAATCAGTAATAAACATCCTTTAAGAAGCAATAAAATTGTTATACAAGTTATTGTTTCTAATAAATATCTCAGCCCTATAAAGAGATGTCACACGGTGATATTTATATTTGACTCAGGCTTCCAGACTACGTAAAGATTCTGTGCGGGTGTAATACCTGTGTCCAGGCATCACTGTACAGAGTAGGTTCGATTTCTATACAGGGGAGTCCCATTACTAAAAGCTGAAAATATTTAGTGGATGATTCCTGTATTTTTTTAAATACAGGAATTTTTCTAAATTTAGATCTATTCAAAAGAAAATAAAGAACTGTACTTGAATTAACACAGCTGAGGAAATAGAACTGCATAGTTCTTTTGGTTGTTCATTCCTTTGGGCTGGAAACTTTTCCTTTGATGTACCAGGTGGTGGTACGCACACCTGTTGTGCTACAATTGATGACACCTTTTAGTTAGTCACCAGGAAAAACCCTGCATTTCAGGATGATAAACATTTCCCTTTCACGTTTACAATAAACTCTACCTGTAAGGAGAATATAGGCATATTTCCCTTCCAGCCAGTAGCCCAGGACCTATGCTACCTACGGGTTAATAAATTTAAATACTAACCCTTTTTGCCTCTTTTAAAAAAAATTCCATAAGAATCCTTTATATTTATATGTATATTTATATTTAATGCTTTTCTTATGATCTCTTTAATCTTGCAAGTGCATCTGAAATTAATAAAAAAAATAAACTTGTGCTGTAGTCAGAGATTTTAAAAGTACAGTCATAAAATACTGATACCCAGTTTTCCAATGTCAATTTTTACATGAATGAAAAATTATTCAGTATTAAGCCACTCATTTAAACCGTAACAAAAGAATGCTACCAAATGTGGTATTTTTTACCATGCATTTGCCACATGTCCATATTAATTACAAAAAGGCTGAAAAAAGTAGCTGATGCATGAAGTAGTAGACACTAGCCACAAGTTAGAGAGATTTTTAAACCTTCAGGGTTAAATATTTAATAAGATAGATACAGTAATACATAGTTCTATACTTAATTCTAGTGAAATTAAACTGAATTATATGAACTGTAACATATTTTGTACAACATGAAGGATAAATAATGAAAGAAGGATTCACTGCTTATTGCCTATGGTGATGTATTTATATAATTGTCATCTGGTTTATTATTCACATGGGAAAGACTTGAATTTTGAATAGATTTTAAGTTCTTAAACAGCTGTCCTCCAATGCAGTGGTACTTAAAAGAGTTTATATATATATTTTCAAAACTGCTTTACAAGAACATATTAGGCTAGATATGAAACACCAAACACCACTCTGAAGTACAGTCTGTGCAAAATGAATGCTGTTTTTTATTTAGACACAATTTATTCCTAATTATTTTAATTTCGATTTAAGAAAAAAATAGTCAAACAGAAGTGATTTAGATTTATGCACGTGTTTAACTGTGTGCATTTTAGCTTCTGCTTTGTTGTTTTCTTTTGGGGGACTGCTTGGTGCCTAAAGATAAGAGGGTGGCTCAGGCCTCAGTATTTTGAAACTAAATAGCTATGGTGAGCTTGAATATACTTCTCCAGTCTCTTGTGACCAGAAAATATGTTGAATTAGCACATAGATATTTACTTAAAGTCAGAAAATACAGAAGATCAGTGGACCGTCATTCAAAAAATAAGGATTGAAATGATGTCTATTCAAAAGTACTTCTGATCATGCACGTCCTAGAGGTAAGTATCTAAATAAGCCACATAACCAAAATATATCTTTCAAAATCAAGATTATGTTTGCTCATACTTCATTCTGAAACAGTTTAACTTTTATTTCTCTTTTGGAAGACTTATTACACAAATTGTATATGTCATTTCTGCTTCTCATATTTAGAGTCATGAGGACATGCCTGTTAATAATATGAATTCTGTTTAGCCATTAGATTAGAAACATGAAGGACATAAGCGAATCATTTAGAGTTTCTTAATTCTCTGTGATGGATTCAGGTCATGTTTTCTGTTATATCAAATCTGATTGCCAAATTGTCATCTCTAATGCAAATCTCACTTTTAATCTTCCCTGCAGCCCAATTACAAAATTACTTTTTGATCAAGTTCCTAGATTTTAGAATTATCTTTTCAGTATAAGTTGAAAAACTGATGTTTAAACTTGGTTCTTGTTATGTAAAAAAACCCTACTTAATGGGTACAAATAAAAATTGCAACAAATTCTTAGAAATGAAATAAAAACCTTCCCATGTCAAAAATCTGAAGATGACAACAAAGTTATACAGCATATGTAAGGAAATAAAGAAATAGAAACTTCATTAATGTTCTAGAAACTGATCCTATTGAAGCAGTGAATACACAACTAACAAAAAATATTGTTACAACTTTGTTTATGAATATTGTCTGGACATAGGGTATAAGTTTATCACAAAAATTAAGTGTATCACTTCTGTGAACAGACCCAACTAGGATTTAGGTTTTCTTCCTCTGGGTAAAAACCCTTTTATTGCTACAGTTTGTTACACAGCAACCAAGCATTAAAAGAAGGGAAAAAAAAAAGAAAAGGCAAGAGATTGATGCATACTTCAGGTGTGCATTAGTTATTAATAAAAAATTAGTTATTCATAAAACAGAAAAATGTAGAGGAAAAACTCAATATTGATAATAAAAGGGACATTCCTTTTGAAAAGCAAAATGCTGCCATGCAGCCACTGGAGAATCCAAAGACATAGGAATGTCAACTTGCCCAAGAAGAACAGACAGCCTTAAAATGGTTATTTCATTCATAATGGCATTTGGTTTTATTCGCTAACATCTATTCATAATGTGCTTCTCCCAGCCCTAGCACAGCCTGTCTCCCATACATCTACCAACACCACATTTATGTTATGTACGTCACTGTCAAAAACTGGTTGCCAGAAAAACGGGAAAAATCGAATTCCATGCTTTGAAAACCCTCCACTTGCTCACAGATACCCTGTGGATTTACACAGTTTACATAATGCAATCTATTCTGTTTGTAGATAACCAATGGTCACATCAAGAATGTTAGGGATACAGAGCATTCATACTGCATTATGAAGCAATAAAGGGAAAACACACACTAAATTGGCAGGCAATTTAAAAATTTCACTCCTATTAAATGCTTGGGGTTTTTTGCTTTAGATCTATTTCACAAATGAGAAATCTGATAAATAAAGAAATTGATGCACGCTTCCCAAATCTCCAAAATAGTAGAAAGAAATTAATCACATTTTTGCCTCTCAGTTCTTATCACAGTGATGAATGATATACTCCTTGAGAAATGTTGCTGAATCATCCAGTAAATTGTTTGCTCTACAGTAGGTCTCATCCACAGACATGCTGACCTTCAGGGTGTTCCTGACAGGCTCAGTTATCAAAATCTGTTTTTCTGGCACAAATTCTACTCCTCCAAAACAGTAACTTGTTCATTTGTAAAAAGGGGTTGCCAGTAATTGTGCCTTTTTATAACCTTTCTGTCTTTTTTTTTTTTCCTTCATGTAACTCTCAAAACAGAAGAATGTTACACTGAATCATAATGATGCATTTAGTGAAGTAACCCATTCTCAATGTCATAAGCATGTTAATAACAATTTAAAATGAGGCCAAACTGTAACTCTGTTCAGCATACTGAAAGCTGATAATTCAAGAGAGTTAATCTCTTCATCATTTACATAACTGACTAAAAAGGAACTAAAAATAAAAACTAATGCCAAGTGTTTACCATCTGATATGTGATTTTTCTCTGAAGAAGCTTTCTGTCTGTCTCTCCTAACTACCAGCAGCAGAACCTCGGCAAGGGTGACCATCACCCTGGTCGGTACTCCACAGAGATGGCTGTATAAACCAACATAACATTCTGTACTACAGCACAGCTCTGCAGTTATACAGGACAACAGCTCCTACTAAGGTGAGCATTCAAATACTCATTTAAGCATATCAATAGCTCTACTAAATTCAGAAAAATCACTTAAGCTCTTAGTTTTAGCTACATGCTCCCTTCTTTACCACTACAGCTACTGGATCCTTGTAGAGAAAAGCTGATTGTAAGCAGCACTACGGTGCATTGTTGTCTGCAGGTTGAGCAATCTCAAATTCATTTGGTCCCACTTACCAGGTGAGCCAATCATGGCTGTTCCATGATTATTTCTCTCAAGGGAATGCATAAACAGTTGAATATGTAGTAACATTCTACAGCCTGAAAGAACTTAGATATTTAAATTTTACCTGAAATAGTGTTCCTGACGTATCTGTAATTACTGTAAGCTGGTCTTTAGTTTTAATTTTGACTGGTGAGGAACTCAACAGGCACAGTAAGACAAGACAGGCGAAGCTTGCAGGAAAGACTCAACCTGACATATGATATTTTAATTTTCTACAACTTGCAGAAGAAGAGTTTCTCCTACTCAGGTAGGAAAATCATGATATATGGAGAAATTGGATCATACATGCTAGCTCTAAAGAAGTGAAAGAGAAAGAAAGTCAAAGTAGAATGGACAAGACGCCAGCTAGGTTTACTGCTTACTGCCATCAGCACAAGCACAAAGTACTGTGATACAAGGGCTAATGCAAAATACTAAAAAACCCCAAGAAAATACTAAAAAACCCCAGGAAAATACTGAAATTACACTGACACGTGAAATCATGAGTCAGCAAATGTAAGATTAACAGCTTAAAGTAACATCAGAGTTCTTCACTAGAGGAAATGTCTTAGAACGCATTACCATAACAACCTAGATAGATGGAGCAATTGTCTGGTTGTAATAGGAAGCATATTTACCACATGTGAAAAGCTGTATTATATATACAAATTTAAACGACATGTTTTACTGATCTATATACTCATAATGTAAATTTTTAAAAGTCCTTATCATTTATCATTGCTTATCATCAGCATCCCATTACCATTTGCAGACAATTCTTTCCTTTCTTCTTTTTTCCTTTTTACAACTACTTTTAGTGGTACAACAAATTAACAAGTTTTTCAGAGCATTAACTCTGTAATTGTTTCCTTTTTTGTGTAGTAACAGATGGGCGTGTATCTCTTGGGATAAGAGAATCAAGAATCCTTTATTTGCAAAGCAATTTTCTCTCTCATTGTAATCAATACCTTTTATTATGTATGTGTTAAAATCTATTTAAATGGCAAAAAACAAATGCATCTCCATACACAAACACACAAATCAAACTAAATACTTAAGTGAAATGATCAGTTGAACTTTATTCCTTAATGCAAGACAGTGCAATCCTTATGCAAAGAATAAAATTCTTATTAAAAATAACAAATCTTATATTTCAATTCTCTACAGCATTTTGCTGAAGGGGTTCAGGAAGACACTACAATATTCCTAACTGAATAGGGAAACCAAAATAATTGGCTTCCAAAATTTACTGATATGGTCATGCTTGGACAATTTTTCTAGAATGTGGAGTATTCTTGCTGACTGATTAACAAATACAACTTCTAGAACTTCACTGCTGATGCACAGGAATGACTACTTCTTTGTCTTTTCCAGTCCAGAATTATATACCATGATAATTTCGCAGCTGAGCACATGCACACTTGCACTAATATGCATTTCTATAGCGAATAGCAAATAGTTCATATTCTTTCTTTAAGAGATCATATTGATTTTTGAAACAGCTGTAGTTAAGTAGCTACATTAAGAACGCATGCATCTTAATTACAACCAACTCAAATGTGCTATACTTTCTAATGACGGTAAATAAATCAATCAGCATAAATTAACAATGACAGAGGCTCAGAATAAAAGATGCTGTACCTGACACTTTCAGTCTATAAGTGGGAAAAATAAGAATAATATATTGTTGGAATATAGTGTCTGTTTACTGGAACTTACATACTACAGTACTACAGTATCTCCATAAAATATAACCATATTTATTGCTAGGATGATTTTGCCCCTATTTTGTTAGAAGGAGCTTTGACAAAAGTTAACTTAATGTGCTTCTCCTAATTGAAGTTACAATTGTTACTTTTCTCATTGCTACCTTATCTGATTAGGACAGAAAAAAATATTTTTTTAAGCATGGATTTGGAATGTATGAATAAAATAGTTATCTACACTTGTCCCTTGGGGACAGTAAAAACAACAAAAAAGTAATTCTTACAAAGAGAATATTTGACTAAATTACTTTTGTTTTGTTAAAAATGACAGGTCTTATGTCCATGATCTAGATTTTGTAATAACAGCCAATGTTTTGAAAAGAACTTTTATGAAGAACATTTCCAGTTCTGTCTCATTTTTATATTTCCTGCCAAGATGTTATGTCCTGTAACTTATTTAATATTGTTTTCATTCCAGCAGCATTGGTTACATTAAAACAAGGTTTCAATGATTTTTCCCAAACTTTCATTAAATTATTTCACATTAAGTACCATACATACTCAATTATTTTTCTTGATATAACAACTTCTACAGTAGTTGCAGTACCTTAAGTCAAAAGGTTAGTGAGAGGAACAGTTATTTGACCTAGCATTAGAAACATTTTCAACTTCTCTGTTATACTGCTGTTTATAAATGACATCAGACAAAACATACTTGAAAAGACTCCCTCTGCTACAACTGCATTTTTCTTATCCTAAATGGTATGGCAGGAGTGTACCAATGTACAGACCGGGTGCCAGTTGTGCTTACACACCAGTAAACTAGTTTCAGGTAGCCCAAATTGTTTCCATGGCCACTTCCTAAACCTTGTAAGCATCAAAAGTCATTAAACCAAATATTCTGAGAAAAATAAGGTACACTGACTGTCTAAAGACATTGTACCTCTTTAATCAGCTAATTGTCTGAGTGATTAACCCTGTTCCTCAAGACATCGGTGTTACAGCCATAAGACAGAAAGAGAAAATATAGATGTCCAGTACTTGTTGCCTTTGTCACATTTGGTCTAAGCCAAACAGAATATAACAGCCAAAAAAAAATCTTCGCATAAACAGGTATGATGAGATGGAAGCGTTTAAAGAGGCCCATAAATGCTCTCAGGACTCCGACATTTTCTGTATTAACAGTGTATTGACAGTTAATGTCATCATAACTTGGCCATAGAAGTATCTTGTCAAATACGTAAGTAATCCAATTTACTTAAGCATTCAGCTTGATTGTTATGCCACAATTTGAATCCATAGGTCAAATAGGCTGTCTGTACAGATTCAGGGAGTGCAGATGTGTGCCAGCAAAAATAATATCTTCTATATTATTATACAGCTTATTGTATGCTAGGTGGAACTTGAATTCCAGTGGATCAGAGATGAGAACAGAATACGTAAGAGTTGAAAAAATGAGTGCTTCTCTAAATCTCTCTGAAGTTATTGGTGCCAGGAAGCCCTGTGGCTGACCAGCCTGTTAAGACTGGCAAAGGTGGGAAAATGTTAACTTGTGAGGAACCAAGCCTTTCAGAATGCACAGTTCAGTTTTTAACAGCATCTAGAAACTGTTTTGTGGACATAAGGCAACATTCCTCTCACGTACTCCCGCTTACACAGTTGACCAACACGATATTGCCCTCTGCGTCAGTTTCTGGTTTGGTGAAGAAGCTGCCCAGATGTTGATTTATTAAGGTCTGATGTTGAATATCCATTCAACTGCCTTGGAAAGTCTAGTTTCTAGTATCTGCTACCTTTCAGGAAAATGCTGTTTTCTTAAACTCCTCATGTTTTTATATGCATGTTATTGTGCAGTCCACAACTGAAACGGTAAGAATAAATGTTGTGTAACACAACTTTTATATACGCCATGTTACTGCATGTAAATATATGGAAATATACCCTATAGATGGCAGTGTGAGCATGCTGAAGAAACTGGTAAGACATCAAATGTAACCACTTAAAAACATTTATGATTAACAATAAATTCATAAAAACAATTACTACAAAGGAAATGAAAAAAGTGATACAAACTGCTTGGATTAGATCAGCCACAGCACTTTTAAAATGCGTTTCAGTCAATTTAATCATGTCAGTGGCTTTTTATTGGTGCTGGTAGCAACCTGTGGGCTAGCAGAATTCCTGCTTCTGTAGCTCCTCTAACAGAGTTTACGGAATATTAGAAAAGACAGATAAACTTTTTTGAGTTATTTTAGAGCGAGTTTAAGCATATTGTACTTTAAGGTTAGACCCCTGTTAAAATATATTTAAATATTTCAATGCTGTAGAAAAAATATTAAGTATTTGAGCAGCTGAAGAGACAAAATAGAATAATTTGATGGTTTTACATTTAAATCAGCTGAATAGCATATTTAGTTTAAAAAGTCATTTTAGATGCTTCCATTCAATATACTCCACATATTTGAATATCTCATCTGTAGACAGAGAAGTACGTGTAAATGTATATAATATGAGCAGCCATGTTGGATAAGGTTACTTGTTGAGGAGTAACATCACTTGCATAAAGTTTTAAGCATCTCCAAACACATTTCTTAAGACATACAGTAATCCTAAATACCATTTATAGTGAATTAATGAAGATTAGAATATAAGGAAGTATCTGACACTTGGGGATACGCCGCTAGAAAGGTTTAGGGGGTATTTTTACACACATTTTATAAACCCACTGAGTAAATCTTGGATTTCAACCTTTGTTTTTAGACATGAAAGAGTTCGAAAATCCTATTAACATCTTTGTGGAAGTGGACGAGCAGTACTGCTGCTACAGTATAATGTATTTTGCATTATCACTTATTACAGCAAAATCCTAACTTGTGAATCCAAGGGACTTCCTGAAATCGCTTCTGAAAAATTATTCTGCTTTTCTTGCAATATTTTCAATCGTATGTATTACTTTATTGTGAAAATATAATGGAGTGCATGACATCTGTCTATCTCCTTATCTTAAAATAATATACTTTTGTGCAGATAAGACAATGTCAAATTTACTTTCTGCATAGTTGTTCTGCAGTCTTTCTGAATGACACTATTTTTTTCCCAAGAGTTATTTAGCATCTCCATTTTAAATTACATTTGGCCTTAGAAAAAGTTATAGTCCCAATTACCAAAAGACTTTACTACTAGAATTAATGGGTTTAGAGAGGAGTTTCAATGATTTTCCTATGTGGCCCGTGATTTTTTTCAACTATAGCTCTTTAACAAAGTAAATCTCAAGTCTGTGAGTATTTAGCAATGCACAGATGACAGCATGTTTATGATTTGCAGATTTAAAACCTACTAGTGACACTCTTATTCGTATCAAGCTGGATCTATTCACAATTTGTCTGCAAGGAAGACTAAACCACTCTTAATTCTAATCAGAGTAACAACAAAGGTTTCATTGGAAAATAAACTAGGAAGATGACTTTTTAAAAAAAAAATGACAGGGAAAAATTGAAGAGCCTAGGAAACCATGCAAGTAGAAGGGAGATACACAAAGCTCTCAGTGCCCCTTGTGTCCCTGCAAGTGATTCTAGCTTTCGGGCTTGGCTGCAGTCAATTCAGTGACTTTCTGAAATGCTGTAAAATCTGTACAGTCCCCAGGAAATTCTTCTCATTACTTCTGTGGCCTGGCTGCCTTTTCCCAGCTCCTCGAGCACTCTCAGCCTCAGTGTGAGCCTCAAGCAGGCTCCCAGCTCTCTGCTGTGAGTATTTGCCTGCCCAAACCTGTAGTTTCTTAATTTTTCTCTCCTTTGAGCTTGTTCCCTAGCTCCCACAGACATATAAGCAACTGTTCCTCCCTTTAGAGATTTCCACCTAACTAGACTTCTTAAAAGAACATAATAATTGAGAAGGATGAAAAAGCACCGTACAACAGATCTATTAGCACATTTAAACATCATACTATGTTTTCATATATGATATCTCTCCTTCAGCTAAAGGAATTATATGTTCTGTTCAGGCCTAACTTTCTTGCCGGCAATCCCTGAATGTTGAAGGCGTCTAAAATTCGAATGGAAACACCCTTCCTGGGATAGTTCACCACTCCTTTGAGAGAGATCTCTTGCTCCCCGAATCTTAAAAAAGTGGGTCTTGTATTTCCTGCACACAGAAATTTCTCTGTGGCCGCGCAAAATCATCTGTCTAGGAGATGCAGAATGAATGGGTTGTATTACAGAAACATTTAAAATCCAACAGGATTTTCACAAGTAACATCATCAACTATATCATCCGTTAGACAATCTGTCTTCTGTTACACCATCTCAGAGAGAAGCAGCTTCATGGTTCCACTCAAAGAGTACAAACATCAAAGAGACCCAAGTTTCAGGAGGCAGAGCAGAAGCCTCAGGCTCTAGGAAGGCCTAGGGGTAACCTAATTTAAACTAAGATATCATAATGGAATCCCCAAATTTGGAATTAATTTTAATTTACCTTCCCCAAGCACTTACCATGAATATTAGCAGACAGCAATGCAGGCCAGTCTAAAAGCTCATCACATCAACCTAGCTCAGGGTTTTCCAATAGGGATTGTAAAATTGGGGTGCTGTGATTAGAGATATACATAATTTGTATAAATTGGGAAGTAATAATGAATATAATGATTCTTCAGTGCTTTCTTTTGTGTTTAAAATAATTACATCACTTGAGTGGACAAAAAGACAATAAAAGCCACTGGAAAAATGCATAATGGTTAGGAAATATGAACTGTACCTTTGTTCTGTAGAATGGTAAGAGCAATCTCTGTTTATGCAAGTGTAAGCAACAATGAATATGAATTAACTCCCACAAATGAAAACCATCATATGATTTCATTTTAATCTATGCTTTTGTTTTTTTCTCCCCGATAAGCAATTAACTTTTACATTTCAGTGTCAGCAATAATCAATTTCAAATTTGTAAATTGTAGAAGATTATGTAGGAATTTGAATTTTAAAAGCAGATTAGGACAGAAAAGATTTAATATCAGGTTGGAAGAGTAAAACACAGCTGGAGAATAAGATCTTTAAAAAATAATCTACAAACTCATGTAGTATAGCAAAACATAATTAAGACGATGGTACTTTACAGTGTAGCTGCTTCTATTCCAAGTCTGAATTCAGCTGATGTATCCTTGGTGGTTTTCCGTGGCTTCCACTTCTTCAGAAAACTTTGAGAGGAAAGGCATATGGAGAGAAGGAAGCAAAAATACAGGAAACACTTCAGCAGCCAAAGTGATGTTTGACATGGCTGGCCTAAGTGTGAAAATGAATAAGAAAAATTATAAAATAATGTCAGTTTGCCTGTAGAAGTAGATATTCTGGTTCAGTTGCGAGAGTATTCTGTTTTGTTCAATAACTATGTCTAACGATACTGCTGATTCTGCTCAGAGCAAAGGAGGAAAACAAACAGCAACACGTCCTGCATGCAATTTTATTTGATGAACTAGAAGAAACTACTTGTGACACTGGGACTCAAAGCCAGTCATAAGCAAACAGCAGATGCTGGCAACGTTTATACGCATTGCTGCTGGTGTGATCAATAGTTCTTACTGAGGTCTAACTATAAAGCTCTGAGAACCAGGAAAACCTACACACAAACACACAAAGTATTTTTGAACAACGTGTAGTAGATTGAGGTAATCTAGATGTAGATATTCATTGATGTCTAGTGTTGCCACATTGGACCATCTGGTCTTGTTCTGTTTCTGCCTCATGAACTAGGAAAATGAGTATTCTTTTTCCAAATCACAAGCCACGAAACTTAAATATTCTGTGATGAATTACTACAGAAAAAATTAATTAATAGAACATCTGCTTGCCAAGAAGACACAGTGAAAGTAACTAATATGTTCCAGTTACTGGGCCAGATTCTGCCATTATTCTGGCAGCTAACAAAGACCAGAAGGCAGATGGGTCAATCTGGCCAACAATTTTTTCATTATGGTATAACTGTCACCTGGCAAATCTAGCTCAAATAACAACCCTCTCCTCTCCATGCCCAGCCTGCAGCAAGCTGGATGCTCTTCAGAATCCTTCTCAGCATCTATTGCTGTCTTTAGGAGGTTATGTGACTTCGAAAGTCTGGTACTAGGCCACAGAAGTACACCAGTCTCAATACGTTATGTCCTTAGAATGGTTAAGTCACCATTGAAAACAGTTCTTGCATACTGTAAATTGGTAATTCTGATGTCAAGTAAAACTTTTTTATACGTATGGTATGGCGACTTCAGTAAAATAGTTCAGAAAAGAAAAGTGAATCTTATGCCTAAGAATAATTAGCTCCAAATTACTTTTTTTTTTTTTTTTAATTGAGCATTTGGAATTCTTTTATTCAAATTTAGTATGCAATGTTTTTATTCTACTTCATACTTAAATTTGCTTTGAGATGTCAAGTGTCATTTTTACTTTGGCAAGAGGTCTTTTGATTATCAAGATAAAAGAAGATGTTTGTTCTGAATAAATTCTTATTTTTTCATTTTACAAATGAAGTGAATGGAAAACTTCTACTAATGATATGCTTCTCATTAGCAAATGGATCCCTTTACTGTGGTAATCAAATAAATCCTTTATTCAAGTCAGTTCTCACCCATTTTTCTAATTATCATTGCTGTTGCATTTCTTTTTCCTCCTCTGAAGTATAACTTGAAACACGTCTGTGAACACTTTCCAGTTGCTTCACTATATGGAAACTGATGTACAGGGCTCCTAGTGGGGCAATGAATTTTCTTTCAACCCTAGAACTACAGTGCACAACCAGACATAAAATCGTACAAAGACAGTTTCTTTCTCTGACTTCTCAATTCATCAGGACTTAAAAAGTCATACTTCAATACAATAGTATCCTGAAATTACTGTTTTGATACAGGCTATGCGATCAAGCTTACTGCCTGAAGGGAAGACAAACAACTTAAACTACTGATTTTGAGTGGTTAGCAATAGCTGATGCTTTGTGCCCTGTGTTATGTTAAAGTAATTCAGTATTGACTTCATATAAATATTGCTCAATCACTGTAAATGAATTCTCACTGGTGTTCTTGAGGGCACAGCCTCAAGACAATTCCATAGCAAAAGTATGTATGAGGTCATAATTTGGCCTATTATGTATAAAATGAAAAGAAACAGCTTCAATGTGAGTGCCCGCAGTGAAAGAAATATTTTGCAAGCTGAAATGGCAGTGGAAATCAATATGACGCAATTAATATGAAATCTTGGAGTACCATTTCTGCAGGATTGTAAAGAATAACTATTGACAACTAACATTTTCTGTTCTGTTATGTAACCCTTTAAAAATGTCTCATTTAGCTATACTTGAGACGGGAGGTTTTTAAAATATTGGATTTTTAAACACAAAAGGTACAGCGCCTCATCTGAGATCTAAGGTCAAATTGCTTTCTAAAACTATTCAGAACACATTTGCACCGTAAAATGAAAGAAATTAGGGCCTGAAATATTCTGATATGACACTTGTAAGGAAATAGAGAAATCAGGTTAAGTTCAAGATCAGCGTTTATCTCATTGACTTCTGATACAACACAGGACTCAAGCATACCCAGCTGTGAATTTCTCCAGACTTTGGCATGAAAACAGTAATCCCCGTGCTGACCCCCCAAATCCCATATCCAAATAAGTCTTCTGCCAAAGCTGAAATTTAACACAAAATTCTGTCCAAATCGGTATAGTCAGAACTTTAATATTTGAACATGATCTAGCCACTTGCAAAATAAAAAATATGTTGGCAGATGACAAAACCGCCTACTGCTAAAGTATAGTGGGAAAAGTCAATGGTTAAGAATGTTTGAAATTGTGTGACTGTATCAATTAAACAAGCAGAAACACTGGCTTTGGAGAGCTGGTTTAAAAGAGAGCAAAATATGCTCAAAAGAGAGTGAAAATTTTGAATAGAATAGAATATTTCAATTGGAATGGATCTACGCAATAATCATCTAGTCCAGCTGCCTGGCTGCTTCAGGGTTGACCAAAAGTTAAAGCATATTATTAAAAACATTATTGAACTTAAACACTGACAGGCAGACTATTTAGTTTTCAGTAATTAGGATTACGTATAAAAACTAAATTCTGTTTCTAACAGAATTTAACAAAATCTTTAAAAGGTATACATTTGCTCTCTTACTCCTGCATGAAAATAAACTGCAAAAAGTCTGACAGCTAATTTTGCTAGGAAAAACATTGCTATCTTGGAAAAAAACTGAAGAATTTCACCAGTCCAGAGGGGCACTTAACCTCCCAAGAATAGGACAGTCAGAATACAAGCACTCCAAACAAGCTCCAAATAAATCGGTGTAAAAGACTAAAAAAAGATCTAGAAAGCATTTGGATGCTTTGTTTGTAAACAAGTTAATGCCTTTTTTTTAAAGTGTAGAGAATTGCTTTCCTGTTTTCAGTAATATTTTCCAGATCTGTGAACAGAAAAAATTCAAGCATTTTATAAGATAAAGGAAAGCATTGTGTTTTGTACAAATGCATAGGCTGGAGTTTTGACCTAAAAGTATTTTTATTTAGCTTTCTTTAAAGTTGGTAAAGGGATCTTTAAGGAGAACTGTAAATCATCAGAGATTACTACAGTGACCAACATAGGCTCACATCATACATTCTATATTACTAGTCCTAGGAAAATAATAATTTTAGCAGAATTACCTTATTTACTTCATGGGATTAGCGTTACTCACTTCATGGGAAACTCCGATATTTTCTTTTTAGTTAGTATGTTAAACAAATAATACAAAGTTTATTGGCAAGGAAGCAATATTTCCTCAAAATTTGTGTCAACTCTCAGTCACCTGTCAAGATATATTTTTGTATCTACCATTGAGAAGCAACAGCCAAATGTCTGAAAATGTCAAACCCTTTTTAGTTCAACCTTGCAAACCCCAAATATGTTTAAGAATTCTCCTTTGGTTTGTTTACAGCGATGATGGAATAGAAGACATGTTTTATCCTCTCTGTTTCTTTGCAGGAACCCTTAAAATTTCAGGCTTAGAAGTCAGAACATATTGTGCTCATTGACCTTTTGCTATAACATGTCATTTCATCTTCCTGTGCAGAGAATTTCTGGGTTTTTTTGTGGGAAGTCTGGGGACAAAGTTTTTATTTTAATCACAGTAGTAACTTCTGATTCCACACAAGGTAGAATAAGTTAATAGAAAAAGTCATTACAATTTTCCTTTCACTCCCTCTGAACTACTGGCCCTCTCGAGCCAAGCGCAGAAGGAAATGTTCATGTAACAATACAAAGAGCTGATTTGTGACAGTGAAGCAAGTAATTATTTTCATATGTTGAGGAGAAAGCACTTTGTTAAAGTGTTAAATCACTGTTAAACAGTGACTGATTTGCTGTTATCACATGAGTTATTCCTATAAGGAACTGCACTGCACTCATCAGTCCACGTTTGATAATGTTAAGTAATTAAAGAAGGAAGAATGAATCATTCCATCAGTTCTCACTTTGGATTTTGAAACTCTTGTTTACGCTGCAAGTGAATTGTGGTTTGTCTGTACTAGCAGTTGCCATAAAGAACAGCAAATAGCAGGTAGTCTTATAGCAGTAACTCATGGTTCAGTGCATCACAGGAGGCATCACACATCCGTGTGGATTATCAGTACCCACCGCATCCCTTTTTCATTACTCAGCAATGAACCTTTTATATGTCTTTGACTTTTGAGACTCATATAATATGCTTCCAGACTAGTCAGGATAGTCAAAAATATGGATATTGGTTTCTAGAGGACTTCTTTTTCCCTTTGGATTCTGGCAGAAACTTCTCTGTTTGTACATTAAATGAGGAAGAAAAGATTTTTACTGTTTAGAAAATCAGATAGGAAAAACATGAAAATAACTGCAGAAGAAAAGTAGTGCTATGTGGTATGCTACATGCTGCTCCCAGACAAAAATCATTTTAGTAGCTGGGTGAAGGAGATTAACATTTATAAAATGTTTTGTGTCTTCTATTTCAAAATGATACCAAATGAAAGTTTAATTTGTAATAATTTGTTGCTTAAATTCTGCAATATGGAAGCCAATTTCAGTTTAAATGGTAATCCATAGTTTTCCTTACTTGAGAGACTGTTTCTAGGAATTTGTAAACATCAAGAGAATATTTTGAAGATTGCTTTTAAGCAGAATGTTGAAATTTTCCCAACGTATTTGGTCCAGGCTATATTTCTTTTGCGAGAAATGGGAAGGTACACTTCTGCAGCAGTGGCTGAACAGGTCTCGATAAAATTTGAACCGGTATCGAAACTGAATTTTCTTGATACTAAACTGAGTCAGAATCAGAGTCAATAATAAAAATTTGATGAATTTTCACATTCTTTTAAAAATACAGTTAATTACCAATGACACAAATGGCAAAGTTGGGAGCGCCACTAAGAAAGTGAGAGAAACAACTGAGGCTACTTTATTCTCTGCTAAAATGTAGATTAATTGGTCTGGTTAGATAACAAAAGCAGTCACCTGCATAAAATTCAAATATCAATAAGGTACAACAGATCAGCCTGGAAAATAAACTTTAATAACGGAATGCAGATGGAGAGTTGCCCACAGAATTTTAATCAGCGTCAGCTGAGTACTCAGAACTTGTTTTTTTAAGTGTTCTGAAAGAGAACCAAGATGGTTTGTTAATATATCTGAAGACTTAGAAAGCTTCTCACAACGGTAATTTGTGCCAATTGTTTAAGATTCTTCTTCATATATAATTATACATCTATTTTCATATTCCATCAACACAATCAGCACAACCAGGCTGATAACAGAAACAAATTCAGAATATATTAACTTGTGCATATACATAAGCACCTCATACTTATTAGTGTGCTTATGAAAATAAATTTGTTATTAGAGCATAAACCCTGGAAACAGTAGATAAAAATTCTGTTATTCTGTTTGCCATACACTTTTTAGGACATTATACAAATTGCATTACATCTTCATGTCTTGCTTTATTCACAAGTAGATCATGATAATGATAATTTCCAGCTCACTGACATGGACAACCTGAAGTATTTTACAAGCATTAGGGCATTTGAGAAACTAGAGAGAACTGTTATGGAGATGTGAATTACTGTTACACCATGCATATATTCTCATTTTTTACAGTATTATCTGATGCATTGCATATTTTGAGTGAAATTCCATGTGCTAGGATATTTTTGAATACCACCTTCTCTATAATGCAGGCAGAGCTAAAAAAAAAAACTAAAAGGAAATAATTTTTTTTGTTCTTTTCTAGCTATCTCATTTATATTTATAAGCAAAGATATTTTGGGATGCGGGCCTATTTTCTCCCTGCGTATAGGATCTCCTCGTTCATGATGCCCAGAATGTGTGACAGCTTTATCCAAAGCCCTCTGAAGCCCAGGATTAGAAAGAGTGTTTGTCACTGCCTTGCCACCTCAAAAACAAATGCAACCAATTACAGAAAAGACTAAAAGTCCGATATATCATTCTCAAAATCAGAAGATACTGATAATTGGATGGAGATGTACTATAAACTCTTAAATAAAAAGTTTCCACATTTAGCTATGTCAGGTTGCCTTCCCTCTTTATATTCCTTTGGGGTTGACAGTTACCAATGTTAAGTCAAACTACACAAAAAAAGCTGAAAAGAAGATGCTGGAAAGATTGACTTCATTAAATGGCATCTGCATTCAACACAGATGGCAGCTTTTGCTTGAAAGCAACAGACAAAGGTATCTCTGTATTCTGCTGCTATTCCACTGACATTTGAAGAGACTTCTAAGGTGTACTAAGTTGGCAGCTATTGTAGTGGAAGATATTGTTTTTCTAAGTGAAAACCAACCCTAAACATTTCTCTGCTTAAAAAAGGAAGTATGTGAAACAGGAAAAAAAAAAAAATATATATATATACATATATATATACACACACACAAGGAAATTAAAGCGTTCTGGGTAGGTCGCTTCTTTCTGCAACTCCCCTTAAATAAGAAAAAAAAAGAAAAAAAAGAAGCATTATTTTGAAAAGCTTGCCTAAGCATATTCTGTCTGCGAAAGTGACTGATTCTTGTCCTTGGTCAGCCTAAGACGCTTCTTTTCTCACCAGCAGTGATACTCTGTTAAGTGACAATAGTAGCAAGAAGTTGCATCCCTCACTACATCAGAACTTTATCTTGGTGTACCAGAGGCAACAATCTCCCATAATGGCTGAAACAATTCCAGTGGTAATGTGTAACCAATGTATCCCAAAGCACTTGGACTTTCTTAGCCTCCAGATTCCATCTAATTTTCCAAACTCCCACCACCTTCAGCAGTGTAAACTGAGATTTTTCTGAGATGCGGGTCACATGGCTGAAGGAGATTGCTATAACTTGTACACATAATAGGTCATAGACAAGAAAAAATGCAGTCAAAGCAGTGTCAAAGGCATAACTTCTGAGTGATCTGAAAAATACCAAGTCTTCTGATCTTTCTGAGGAGACTGTTCTGTGAAAATATAAAGTAATACTTCTGTTTTGTTTTTCTACTCACAAATCTATGAAAAAAAACCCAAAACCAAGAATATCCGGCTGCAGGTATTATATTTGCCGAGTATATGTTATCTTGACAAAAATGTGAGGTTCTTGCATATAAATAAATTATTTAAAAGAGGACATATTAATGGGCTATCATAGTTTGCTTTCTAACATCAGGGATTCTCCATGGGTATGAAGAAAACATAATCACACATATGGTAGAACTAAAATATACTATTTTTCTTGAATGAAATTCTCTTGTTAACTCAGCATGCACTGCATGGAACCACATATAATTTTTCAACCATCTGCACATCTCACAGTATTATGGACAGAACATTTCTATTATTCAACCACTAAAATTTTATGTTGGGTGACTTGTAAGTGGGGATTCCTTATAATGTAGAATCCTTTATGTTGCAAAAGACCTTTCAAATCATCAAGTCCCACATTAACCTAGCACTGCCATGTCCCTAAGCACCACATCTACACGTCTTCTAAACACCTCCAGGGATGGTGACTCCACCACTTCCCTGGGCAGCCTGTTCCAATGCCCAGCAACCCTTTCCGTGAAAAATTTTTTCCTAATATCCAATCTAAACCTCCCCTGGCACACCTTAAGGCCATTTTCTCTCGTCCCATCACTTGTTACTTGGGAGAAGAGACCTACACCCTCCATGCTACAACCTCCTTTCACACAGCTGAAGAGAGTGAGAAGGTCTCCCCTCAGCTTTCTTTTTTCCAGGCTGAACCCCCCCAGGTCCCTCAGCCGCTCCTCATAAGACACATGCTGTCAACCCTTCACCAGCTGCATCTTTCATAATTGGTAGTAAATTTGACATCTATGTAGATATTACTTGTATTTCTATGGATTTCAGTTCAAATAATAACCTTCAGTTTAAGTCTGTCCTCTGTCACTCTTGGTTCCAATACCTTATAGACCACACATTCTAGGTAACTTGGACATATAAGTTTTTATATTATAGTCTAAGTTAGGAAAATTTATCACTCAAATTTCAAAGTCAAAGACATTGAAGAAAAATCAAGAGTCCTTGATTGTGATTAGCTGTTTGATAAAAGAAAAACAAAATCAACCAAACAGAAAAACAAGCCCACCACCCTCCACAGCAATATCTTTGCTGTCAAAAGATCAGAAGGCAACATGTTAATGAGCTCTCATTTATGAAATGAAATCATTGCTGTTAGTGTTCACTGACTTCTAATTAATTCATGGATAGTCTATCATAATATAGTGCTTCATGAAATACCAAATGTAAGGACTGTATTAGGAATTTTAAACCATGCCTCTCTTCTGGTATTGCTGACTAACAAGAGGAATCCAATCACAGGCACTCTGTTACTGTTCAACTGATGACAGCCTCTATTTTCAAATTAGAAGTCTCAATATATACACCACTGACAAGACATTTTTCAGGAATCTCTGACATTATATCCTTATTTGTAAAAGATATTGTTGAGATTAAATTCATTTTAATTTCCTGAGTCTGTACAGATCTGCTTTCTTAACTGAGGTATAGCACAACATCTTTGAAAATCCTGAAACTAATTAAGAATGCGATGAGTTTTACATGAAGAGTTTTTTTAACCTATTCCTTAGCTTTAATTATCTTAATCTGCTAGTATTCACAGCTCGCCCATTTATGAGTCACTTTTTTAATAAACATATTATGAAAATTCTGTTTAAAAAAGAATATTCATATCTAGCAGTAGCTAAATAATTGAACAAATTAAAATCAGGAATGGACAAAAATAGCCAGATATATTATCCTCAGAACTTAACTAGAAGGTTTTGCAACTAGGCCTGCAAAGTTCCCTTTGTGCTTTCATTGCATATGCATATACAGCATTAACGCAAGGAATAGACCATAGGGGACTTCACGCAATGTATCATCAAAACAATACAACATCAGAACAAGACAGAAGAAAATAAAATGCAACCTCAGTTCCACAACTCTGAAAACAATAGAATTATTTTATTTTAATGAGAAAAGCATACTAGTAAACAATTAATGCATTTTGCTGTTTTGTCATTGACTATATTAAAGAGTTAAATGTCAGAGCCAACAGCACAAACAGTTTGACAACGGCTGAAACTGCTTTCTTTTTTTTTTCTTAACATCCATCCCCCCAATATTACATACTAGGTGATGAAATAAGGGACAATCCTTCTCTAAAATTAGTCTAATGTATAACCAAAAGAACTGTTCAGAGAGACACTGCAAACCATGAGCTAAGTGCCTACAGTTTAATATCTCATATTCTTTCCCTCGCTCTCTCTTTCTGTAAGTTGGGTACTTCTCATCTGATTTCATGTCAACTTTTTTCTTTTCTTTATGCTGTATACTATGGTAAAGGAAGGAAATAACAGAGCCTTGATGTGCCTGTGGCCTGCTTGGTGATATTCAAATATAGAGATTTTCAAACCAGTTTTTTGCTTGTGTGGGTGGAAGAATATTTTCACCCTGCATAACACTACTTCTGTTCTGTTAGTGACATTTTATTTGTCCTTTATTTCATATACCTTATTTTTGTCTCACTTTCATCTGGCCAGATCGGTAATTTTCCTTCCAAGTTTCTGGAGACTTTGGCCTCATCTGCTCGTGTAAGACACTATCAGGTGCTACTCGGCAGATGTCTTCATTCTTGCTCCAGTCCTGTCCTGAGTTTGTATCTATTTCATACATAATGCCATCTGCATCCTGGAAAAGTGCCTCTGCCACTCCTTTGTCTGCCTCTGTCGTAGCTCTAGACAGACTGAATTATCAGTGCAGAGCAGCCACAGGTCTTTGCCACTGTGGTAACAGATTGTGTTATTTTTATAATCTTTTAACTGAAACCTGCCATCACTGAACTGCCTACAAAGCACAGCCTGGGTCAGGCAAGCTAGTGACCCCTATACTAGAGGCTATTATTAATGATTACATCATCTGTAATTAGTATCTCAAACTATAATGGATAATTATTTGGAAACCTAATTTAGTGACCTAATACTGTCAGGAACCGTATTTTTTATTATTTTTCATTAGCCAGCAATTGCAGCTGGTTGTTTCAACCGCAGGCTCTGCCTGCAGAAGAACGTAGAGGTAGACGTCTGTGCAAATTCACATTTGGCTACTGAATCATTCAAATTCTTTGCAGTATCCTGGGATCCATTCCTTAAGTACTACGCATGTAGAATACCTTCTGTTCTGACTAAAACTGAAACATTAAAATTTAGGGGCTTGAGACAACCTAAATAGATAGTAACCAAGAGTGCCTGTGCTGCTAATTACAGTTTTAGAACATGTTATTCTATTTATTCCGTGTTCTAATTATTCCATGACTAAAACTATATTTTGAATATAACACAAATTCTGTAATGTAGGTTTATAAAGATAATGTTAGAGAGTATTAGTTTTTCTAAAATATCACTTTCTATCTTTACTAGTTTCTACTACCTTTAAAAAGAAATATGTCTTCAATATAACACCTATATTAGTTAGGGGCTTACGTGTTAATACAATTAAGAACTTTATTAGCATATCTATTAACTTTAATAGCATTAAATGTTTGAATGTATAGAATATTATGAAGATATATAAGTATTTTTTTTAAAAAACCTCATCTGTCTGATAGGTTATGTGGAAGCCCTCTACCTCTTTAAAGGTGAAATA
Organism: Pampusana beccarii; assembly: GCA_013399365.1. Classification (NCBI taxonomy): domain Eukaryota; kingdom Metazoa; phylum Chordata; class Aves; order Columbiformes; family Columbidae; genus Pampusana; species Pampusana beccarii. The sequence continues at coordinate 1,239,258 of VWYH01009373.1, forward strand.
CAGTGTGGTTACACTATTTGTTGACATTTCCTTTTGTTGCCATTACTGAAAACATTATTTTCTACCATGTTCTTCATTTCCCTGCATGATAATTTTAGTATTATCAAATATTGTTGTTTAATTGTTTCTGAGTGATAACGAAAAGATAAAATGGGGACTAATTATCTGTATGACAAAACAGTACTGGGAGATTTAATTCACCAATGCATCACGAAACAAATACAAGTCAATGGTGTGACACGAGATTAAAGGGAAAACTTTTCTGGGATATGTTATCCCAGAATGATGTTGGATTTAGGACAAAAGAGCTGATTACTCTGGCAAACACAAGACTACTGATAGATCCAGAATACCCTGTCCTGGCTTGAAAATCACATCTTAAGAAAGAGATCAGCTAGTGGAAAGAAACTGGAGGTGAGTGGAAAGGCTAATAAGAGTTTTAGAAAATCTAGCTGAGGAAAATACGGGGTTGAGTTTCCTAATGTGGGAAGATGATACCTGTCATCAGAGTATAAAGCCGTGGAGCTTTTCAGTGGTTCTGAACCACAGGCCAAAAATAGCGGTAGCATTTGTAGAATCAACTTGAGAAATGCTTTGCTTTATAAGAGCATGTACTACTTTCTGCAGTTTCCATATTTAATTTAGCTCATTTGGGGATGAAAATATGTATCAGAAATGAGGATAAAGCTGAAACTAAATATGACTTTGAACTACAATAAAATCTGAACTTATGTTTATAATACACTCGGCTGGTAATGTTTCACTACTATAAATTCCTGCGTTATTGCCATGATATATAAACACTCAGGTACCTGAAGAATGTGCTTTAAATTCATGTTTATACTAATTTGCCTGCCCTCTGGTGTTTAATAATGCAGCAACCCTTGCTTAGCATTAGTAAAATAATTTAAGTAAGTGTTTTGCAATGTTCCATGAAGTGCATTAAAGCAATAACACATTCTAAGTACTTAAAAAAGGAAACCAATAACATGTTGATACAGCTAAAAGCTCCATTAAATGAATGCAGAAGCAGCAGCCATCATAGATGACTTGCTTTAATGTTTTTAAATTAAAGTTCCACCAGCTGATAGGTTTGAAAACTATCCTTCTCTGAAAAACAGATGATCATGACTGAAAACAGCGAGAGCACAAAACTGCAAATCTTTCACCACGAGGATTCAGTGGTTTTCTTTTTTAAATACACAGCTGAAGTGACGTAGCAGGTTACACACATATTACACCAGTGTTTAGCAATAAATAGTCAGTACATTGTTCTGTCATAATGCTGGATATGGAGATAAAAAACCCTGACAACCTGATTAATCATCATTGCTATTGTGGATTTAAAAGAGCATTAGGATATAATGAATGTGGTGGTACAAGTAGAAGTTTCCTATGTTTTGATTCTTAAATTTAAGAGAAAGGACTAACATATTTAAAATCAGATAAACAATGACACAGTCCAAATTCAGGTCTTGTAACCTTGAATCTCAAAGAATATGTAGGTTACTAAGAATGTGATTCTGGATTGGCACAGCCTGATGTAGAAGAGACATCTCTTCTTCCATACAAGCCAGTCTCAATAATTTCAAAGGCAATCAAATTAGTCCTTAGACCTGTATCATCAATACACTTGAATTCAAATAAAATTCCTATTAGCATTGCTGGCTTCTATTGCATTTCCATACATTAAACATTCACATTAAACAAACTCAGCTGTTCAGCCAGAAAATTGGTGGATTCATTATTCTTTCCAGTTATACAAGCACAATTAATAAGCAGTGACCATTTTTTTTTCTCTGTTGTGTATCAAGTAATTCTCTTTCCTTAGCACCAGGGCTTAAAATGAAACAAAGTGAAGCAACCATGATATGTGTGGGTCATAGTAATATCTACGTATTTTCTGCAGTCTATTAGAATTGCCCTTTTTCTTAATAACAAACATTATATAGGAAACAGCATACTTGCAATCTACAATTCTACTATGAATAAGTCATTACTTTGCAACACTGTGTTATACAAACTACATATACCATTATATAGAGAATCCCAAAAGAACTGTGTAAGTTTATTAAGGGAAAGAAAAGACTAGAATAGGAAGTGAGCACAGAAGGGAGAAATGACAAAAGTAGAAATAATTTTACTGAAGACGAGAATGAAGAGGGTAGTGAAAGGAATAACAAAGAAATTGGATTACCTGGAACATAATAGGTTAAGAAAGAAGGAAATTAGGACAACACGCAGCAGAGAGCATTACGTTATGTAAAACATTGAGTAGTAATGTAAGAACCAGAGCATGATGCTCAAGATACATGCTGTTCTAGAAGATGCATAGTGAGAATACATGAAAAAAAAAAGTTATTTTAGAAGAATTTTCATTTTCAGCAGTATCAAATATAAGAGGAACAAGACAGAAAGAAAAGAACCTAACAAAATTACAAAGTACAAAGAAAAAAATGAGCAATAAGACAAAATTTTTTTTTTTTCTTCTAACTACATGCAGTCAAATATTTGTATTGTACTGCTGCTGGAGAGTTTTAAATTATTTTTCACTGAATCAGTTGAACATTTAACCCTCATTTCTATGTAGAAATTGTATAAAGGGAGAATGCATAAGTTTCCAAAGTAAAAATCTGAACAAAAATTTAAATATATAGCCAAAGAGATTTAACACTACCACATAGAATGGTTCTTGCTATCTCTTGCCAAAAGATGGAGCTTCACATAAGAATAATATTCCCTCCAAGTTATCTCGCCACATTAATATTTTCCTTTTGGAAATAAATAAATACTCCTAAAATAAGTTTATTTTCTCAAGCACAATGAAATAGTCGTTTTCGTTTTAGAAACATCCATATTCAAGGGAAAACAAAACAAAACAATCTTGAGCCCACTATCACACAAATTCATTCCTTATATACATTCTTGTCAAATAGCAGAATCTGCAAATGCAAACAGCATGAAAGACAATGAAATGTGTTATTATTCTTGGATGCTGATACCTAAGCTTTCCAAATTTGAAACATCTGGTCCTGAGTATCTGACTGAGGAATTATGTAGCAAGGATTGGGTTGTTCCACTTTTGCCTTGAACTGGTACATTCAGAAATGTATACATTGCACCACTGTAACTCATCAATTCTCCTAAATTTCCACTTGAAAGACAACTTGCACAATTTTCTTAAGTAGCACAGGAACCTACTTCAAATTATGCTGTTCCATATCTCATATTCTGCTTATACAAGCATTGTACTATAAATTTACAAAATGCGACATTTTTCTGATGAGCAACCAAGAAATAATAATTCAAGCATTTTTAAAAATTACTGCTGTCAGAATTTTGATAAGACTATTCCTATGAAATAGTTGCTGTTATATGACTACGAAGTGGGCTATTATCTAGAAAAACAGTGAATAAGCTATCATTTTAAGCTGTTTTTAGTGTTAGCTAAGCGTGAAGCATATTTTGTTTGTATCACATTCCAAGGCTGGATTATCAAGAGACAACTCCTATTTCTTGTATCCTGTTTCTCCCTGAATGTGTCTTCTGTTTAATTAAAGAGTAATAATGACATTGTCTTGAATTATATTAGAAACAATAAATTCTACGTTGTGTTTCAGAGTGATATCTAACCAGCCAGTAGAGAATTGGTTAGATGCTTCATCTCAAGCAACTTAGTTGCATCAGCTCTTTTCTATTCCTTCTTTGTGTAAACCATGTTGGGTAAACCACAGAGTTACTGTTTTGTACCAGAGTTTTATTTTAGCTACTCAATAATTTTGACTATTTTACTCGTATTACCAAAAAGCTACAGGATGATCAAGCCAAGAAAAAAAAAAAAAAGTATAAGGTTTTTGTTTTACCAAATCCTTCTAATCCCCCTCTACTACATTCACAAGACATCCACTACCACCACAAAATAAGCCCAAAAAAAACCCAGAAAAACTTGTTCAGAATATAATTGCCAGAGATGAAAGAAAACTTGCTTGGGAACTATGGACCAGGACAGTAAAGGATGGATTGTTTATCAGTTAACACTATCTCAGTCATACTCCAAGAATAAAAATACATCTGAGTCTGCATTCCCAGTAAATTGTACCATGTTGCTACACACACAATGCTTTTTATATTTCAGAGGAAGAATGCTTTCATCTCACCCCTTTTCCCATAGTTCAGACAGCCAGTGGGCTGGGTGCCCTAAGAAGCCTGGATCTGGCATGGAACTTCCCACCACACTAACTCCAATCAATGTTAGTCATTTCTATTCAATAACACAGCAAAGCTTTCAAATTATACTGATATTTTAAATTAAAATTGAGTTTCTTTCCATAAAGTTTAATGGGTTGGTGTTAACTGTTGAAGGGTTACTGTAGTGCTCCCAGGATGATCTTCATTCAGATGGCTGGGCAGCTATCCTTCATATAATTGGTATTTTTGTATTATACAGTATTTCTAGATGGCTTATTAAGACTATATCTTCTATGAAATTTTGTGTGAATATTAGGTTACCACTAAAATGCTAATTTTAAGAAAAATGCAGCTCTCAAATTTAAACACATAAATCATTTAAACTCAAGAGAGAAGTTTACTTTTATGTCTTTTGGCTTGATAGTTCCTTGTGACAGTGAGATCTCAATGTCAATGCCTGTATTCAAAGACAAAGCTTTCTATTAGTTCAAATTGAGTAAGAATGAAAACACGGCCTAGGTTTGTAATCAAGCCACAAAATCAAAATACTATAAAAACAAGAAAAAAGGAAATTTTTCACCTCTTCAGTCTACAGATAAGAGCTTTGCAAGGCTAACAAGAATACTCTGCTAAAATAGTTTATTTTATTTAAAATAGCTTAATTGAATTATCTTGAGAAGGGTTAAGAGCATTTTTCGGAGCAAGCAGGAGTCACATGAATTCTAAAAGAAAACTTACACTAATTATTGAGCAAAGTGTCTGTAAACGGAGTGAAAGAGGACTGACCAAATCACCACAAATGTTTACGTCCAGTAAAGAAATCAAGATATTAACTTCCACAGAAAATAAGTTTTAAAAAAAAAGAAAAAAATCCACTGTAGTTAAAGAAATCAGACAGGTACAATAAATCAGTTAGAATATCCTTCAAAAGCTGAAGTCATTGCTAAATGAAGCAAACAGAAAAGGAAAACTCTGGCATGTTAAATTTAAGCAGGGAACACAATTAAGATCTGTCTTCGAGTCCTAGTAGGAGAGGTCACTGAGCAAATTCAGCAGAATTTTGAAGAGTAATCTCCAACTATGGGTACTGTTTCACCAAGGAGTTCTAAAAGAATTCAAGCATGAAACAGTTGAATTATTCACTGTAATTTAACTCAAAACTGTCTCAATAACAAAGATAGTTCAGTGCCAGGGGCAAATGTGACACCAATTTTCCACAAAGACAAGGATGGCAGGGATATGGAAAATCAGAGCAAGGAAGCTTGGCTTCCTAATCACACAAACTAGCAGAATTTGTAATAAAAATGTTTTAAACATTTCAAAAATTCTATATAGATTACCACTTCACATTGATTTCTTCATGAATCCTAACTTCAACGTCAGTCAGCAATCATTTAAAAACAAAAAGGAAAATTGAAAACTTTAGTTTATGGTCAAGTCTCAGAACTTAGGCATAGACATCTTCAACAGTGCTTATTTTTCTTAAAGTAGTTTCTGCACCAGTCAGGTTCAGCTGCTCCTTTCTCCACTGACCATGTGCCTAGAGCCAGGTTTAGTTCCTTCCGTGCTCCTGTGGGTTTTGGCAGCTTCTTTTTTCAGACAAACCAGCTCAATGATGGCCATGTGTGATCAGCTCTGGATCCTGCTCTCCAGATGGCAGACTACTGTTTGCAAGAATATTTATTAAGAAAAACATGCCCATATGAGGTGCACTGGATTCATACTAAATGTAGCCAACACTTTTCCCCAGTGCTAGCAGTTGCTTTGCTGGAAAAGTTTACACTCACTGTAGTTAAACTCTTCTTACTCTTCCGTAATTGCTGTTATTGATAAACAGAGGGCATATGATTTTATTTATCAAGGCCTTTATATTTTTTTGCTAAACTCTGAAGAAGACTGAAAACATGACACATAACCAAAGAGAGAGTTTTCTGCTGGCCTGAAAGCCCATAGGACAATCTCCAGCAGGGTAGTGAACAGGCTGCCTCTTGGCTTTGCGAACTCCAGATACTTGCTTTCTGTTTAAAACTAAACTTTAACCTGTACCGGGCAGCGGAGGCCCAGGGGGTGTTCCTGGCAGCTGCCCACTGACCTGTTAGTTGCGACCAACTGGGAAAGACAATCACAAGAGAACAAACTGAAACTGAGCATTGTCTAAAACCAAAACACAACAAAACCAAACAAACCTTAAAAATATGGAGGACAGTATTCACAGTTCTTTTGAGATTCCATTTGTTTCAGTCATAGCGCTGACTTGGAAATACACTGTGTTTTGCTTAAATGAGAAAAATTTTGTACCTGCGTATCACATGCACACACTCCTTCCCCTCCCCATTTCCAGAATGGCTTTTTGCTTTCCCCCAATGCTTTGCCACACGCCAGTGAGACAGTCAGCTTATGGAGGGCTGAATTACGCTGGAGGCAAGAGAAATTGCAGCATAGAAATGGTAGATCATTTTCAGTTTTTCCTAACAATAAAAGGAATCAAATATTTCATTAGCATTACTTTCTTTCTGATTATAATGCTTTGGAAACTGTTACAATATTTTTATGTTTGTATTTACATATATTTCAAATAAATATATAATTGGATATAAAAAGCAATTTAAATACATGTAATGATAAAATTAAGTTCCATTAATGCACTATTCTTTATTTTCCACAATAACAATTCACTGAGATTGTTATCCCTTCATCTTAATTGGGTAATGTATTTTCCTCAACTACTACTGTTCGGGAAAAAAATACTAGGTTTATTTTATGGAATTTGCAGACATTGTTAATCTATGTAACAGCTACGATGCGTATTTTCCTCCACCACTTCCTATAGTATTTTATTATTGTGCCATACAATCCTCATTTTACATGTGAAATATAGCACCGCAATTTTATTTGCCTCAACAATATTAGCTCTTTATTCCCAATAACTAGTAAACAAATGAACAGCCAGAAAATAAAGGGAAGATTCAAGCACGCCATTTCTTGAGAATTTCTCTGACCCACTCCTCCTTCCTTATGGCTGATACGTGCTGAAGTCTGAGGAACTTCTGTACTATCATGACTAGGATGAAACATTTATGGTATCAAACAAAGTAAGAAGAGTACAAAAATGCAGAAGTTATTTGTGTGTGATCTGTTCCATGCAAGCGCACAAACAGGGTTCAAAAGGGCAGATTACAAAACCGAGTTAGGAAGTAAGTAATGCGAAAGCGTCTCGGAAACTCGCTTGTCTCTGTGGTCTCTTGCTCTTCTGACACTGCTAGTTTTATGTAAGTTGCTCTTGCAACAAGGCTACTGAGACTTTTGTTTAGTATTGTGTTTGCTCCTTACTCTGTCGCAAAAGCACAGTGGTACTTTCAGAACAGTGAAGCTTTAGGGGGTGGATGCAAAGAAGCGAGGATGGGGCCGGCTGCACCACTGTCACTGCACGGGGCAGCGTCATCGATGCCTTTTGCTCCTCCTGCTCCCCTGAGCTTAACTGACATTCAGAAACTGGGGTTTCTCCAGTGATGGCCTGAGTGCTCCCAGGAGAGACACCTACAATTCCAGTGCCAAGACACGTCAGGCTTTATTAGCATGTCTCTGGAGCTAGTACAAAATGTTAAAGAAATCAAATTCCAGGTTCTATTCGAGTCCCTTGCTAAACTGCCTGTTGAATTTTGTTTCGGTCTTTTCATAAACAAAAGTCTTGGCAGCAGCTTTCTGTAGTTGCAGGCTCTTTACTAAATAGCAGATGGACTATAATTTGTTTCTCTATTTTCCAAATAGTCATAGGGTTTCACATGTATAGTCTTATGAAACTCCTATTCAGCCGCATAAATAATGCATTATTCTTCTGAAGGATTTTATGTTATGAACGTTAAGACTTGGATTTCATGAAAGCTAATTGAAATTATCCAAATAGAGAGGGTATACAGAAGAGTCTTATGCTTAGAAAAACCATATATTCACCTGTTTCCTTAGTCTGTATTCATAGAGCATTGAAGATCTCAGACATTACAGTGGCAACCCCAAATTTATTTTATCTATTTGAAAGCAATGTTTTTTTGGGTTTTTTTTGGTTTTTGTTTTTGTTTTGTTTTGTTTTTAAGAAAAATGGCCTCCTAGGATAATTAGTATTAAGATCAAGTTTATGTCAAAAGAATATGAAATGCTTTATACAAATGACATATGACTGGAGTAAAGGTTCGATAGGAATGGATGATTTATAATGTTTTGGTTCTGTGACCTACGTGTAAAATCAGCCAAGGCTAAAATCAAAGTAGATTTTTTCAGTTTGAATAATAGAAATGTTATGTGAAAAGATTTACATTCTGAATGCTATGTAAGCAATGAATCCAGAGGGAATTATTTATAATTGCTAATTAGTTAGACAACTACAAATGATATAGAATGGATTTATATATCAGTTCTCTTCTAAAATCTTGTGGGCTAATGTAATTGTGTTCCATTAGTATAAATCCCTTTACAAGGAAGATTAAAATAAATGGGACTGAAACTTCCTTGGCTTTTGCTTCCAGTACGGCTATAATGTATGTATTAAACTCAAATCCACTACCGGAATGATGCTACTCAGTTGAGGGACTTACAGAGCTGACAGACTGTTAGCAAAGTTCATCATATTTTCAACCTTCTCTTTCTTCCATTATTTATTCTTTATTTACAGAAAGTGGAAGCAAACTTCTACCTTATTTGGTCTCTCCTACTCCATTATATACAATTCCAAATACAATAAATAACTTCCACTTGTCCACAGGTAGAAATTTCATGTCTATTTTTGTATTTCCTGAAGACAGAACATTTTACCACCAACAACAAAAAAACCCATACCTATTTATTTGGGACTATTTTGCTTTTTTTCTTCACTGGAAGTTCAAAGAATTATCAGAAACTGGAGGGCACTCACTGCCATTACATTCTCTGTTTCCTGTATCAAGGGAGATCTCTTTTCCTCAATCACATAACGATATACAAGTTTAAGATTCACAGAGAATGACAAATGCTTCTACATATTATTTTTGATAAACATGAGGTGCCTCTGGAAAACTGACAAGTTTTAGTATTTTTATTATAGTATAGGGCAACGTAAGGTCATCTTTAGCCATAGTACCTTGGTATAGGTTCTGATATATAGGTATATGGATAATTTACACAGCAAGCAATACGACAATGGTTACAATGAAAACTAGATTTAAAAAAAATTTCATTATCCATAGACGCACAACAATGATATTCACAAATTCTCCTGTTGTTTTCCATACACTTGGCCACATCTGCAGAAATCCCATGCCAGACTTTCCTTACTCCCTTCACCTCTTTGGTGTTCTTACCTTTGTGATAGTTGTGCCCTTCTCAGAAGATTGCTAAGGGTGAAGATACTCTCCACAGTTATTAAAGGCAAGAAAAGGACAACTTGTGAAAGAAGTGGTTTACTTAGCTTTTGCAGCATTACCTTGAAACACTTGTCTAATATGCAGTATCTTGCATTTCACAGCTTATTTTACACGTTATATCTATTGAGGACAGAGAGCTGTGAGGGTGCGATAGGCACCTTCCTCCACAATTTACATCTGCAGTACACAATCCTAATAATAAAAAAAGACTTGCAACACCTAGTTCCATTCTGAAACATGATTTCCATGAGACAATTATTTCATCTAGATTATCTGTCAAACGGTGATGGCATGAAGGTAAGAATTCCTTCGTGGCCCACAAAAGATGACAGAGTATCCAACAGATTTAAATGGGAAATCTAGTGTAGGAAGGTGTAAGTGCCTTATAAAACTTAATAAAAGTCTTCAAGTGCAAAAGGCTTTTATAGTTTCCCTATAGGAACACAGAAGCCATAAGTAAACCTGGGATTTGGTTTATGCTTTCACCTCACACCCACCTTTCTCTTTCCAGCTGGACAGAAGAATTGGGATATTTCAAAAAAACACCACTGCTTTCCTCTAAGTCCACACAAAGCTTCATACTTTCGCAGTTCCTAAAAGGCCACAAAGGTAGATAACAGACAACTATTATTACAGTATTGACCACAATATAACATTTAACTTAAAGAACTTCTTGTATCAGTAAAATTTTTTACTGAAAAAAAAATCCATGCAAATTACCATCAGAGAAAATGTATCGTGTGGAATATTTTCACAGAGATTTCAATTAATAGCAACAAAAAATAATACATGACTTTTGCAGCTCTTGGAAAGTTTGTTGAACTAGAAATGATTTATCCTAGTATTATTGAACATTGATTTATCCTAGTAATATTGAACATTATTGAACATTGATTTGTTTCTCCAATTAATTTTAAACCTAACAAATTAATATCTGCCACATGACTGATCTCTGATAAATTAATAATACAAAGTGAATGTAAGTATTTACGCAGACTGGGTACCAATAAGGCAGGCTGTCAAAGTATGTTTAATTGGAATTTCTATAAAATTAAATTCAAAAATAAGGTCAAAGTAAAGTAGTTCTGTTTATTGATATTAATTTCTTCTTGCATCAGGAAGATATTGAAGCATTTATTTCAATCTAAAGTTGTGATTCATTGTTAGGTATTTAATTAAGTTTATTTTGTAGAAGCTTTACAAATACTTAAATCTTCGTGTGCATAATATTGACAGCACCAGTACTCTATCACATATATGAAGCAGGAAACATACAAATTCTTCTCAGTTACGTTAGTGTTAATCCAAAATAAAGTCTATAATCTCTTCTAGATTTGGTAAAACGTACATGGGATCAGAATCTGGCCTTGCAATGTAGTTACTCAAATAAAATTGTTATCTAAGACATTTATTAAATGCAAATATTCTCCATTATCATGTAAACTAAGGTATAATTGTGTGTCTAGTGCTAAATGTAACTACAAAGTTACCAGCAGGCAATAAATTTGTCCAGAAATCTTATGCAACAGAACAGATACTGGAACAGACACTTCAGTATGACATACTTATGAAAGGAATGGATTGAACAGTGAATTTTATTATTTTTTTTACTTCCTATGTGTATGACATATTCTAAACCTTATACAAAGGAGAAAAATAACTTTTCGTTTTTGTCAAATGCATAGAACAGACTGTGCCATCACTCCACTGATGACTCTTTAGAAAGAACTAGTAGTTGCTTTAGATCTAGAGCTAGCTGCAGAAGTACACCAAAATGTGCAAAAACAAGTGCGTAAACCAAGAAAAGAGAGACCAGAAATAATAAGATGCTTGGGTGTCATGAAGGAGATGGGTTAAAAAGCAATACCATCAAATACAACAGCTGATAGATCAAGCCAAGCAAAGCTATGTAGAATATTAGATCTGCAGCAGATAACGCACTCTGCTAGCGGTGCTTATACCAGATTAGCGTGATATTTCTCAGGGCCTGCAACATATGGCATGTCCTGTTTAAAGACAGCTTGTACAATTCAGCTAGCTCAGTGCCACTCTAATGACTGAAAAGATCAAAAAAACATTGGAAAGTGCTTTCAGGAAGCATTTTGCAATAGGTGACAGCACAGAATCAGTTGAACAACAGCGCAGTCTGAACACTGATTTATCTTGCCTTCTTCCTTGTTCAAGAATCAAACAACTACAGTAGTAAAACATTATTTTATTTAAAATTTTCTGTTAACGAGGTAAAGTTCTAGAGTTATCTTTTGGATTTATCTTTCTTCCTTTGAAAATCCTGCTCTACTATTCCACTATTTCTACACATCAAGAATATTTCCAAAATCTAGAAAATTATAGCTTAGTTCCTATTACTTAGGTGGGAACTAAGTAAATCTAAAAGATTAAAACCTCTGTCCCTCATTAGGCCCAGAGCTACGAACAGCTTTGAGCGCTGCAGCACTGTTGTAACCCTGTGCTGTGAGGGATCCATTCCCCAAATTCACCGTAACCCCAAATGGCTCACTAAAAGTCCAAGTGACCCACATACGTATGTAGGTTACTGTTTTTAGACATTCACACAAAGTATATTTATATACACATCATCTGTTCCACATAGTAAAGGAGATTACTCATGCAAACAGGCCTGTTGCAGCTAATGTATTGAGGTAAGTCACCAAAAGAAAGTGGGAGAGTTTTATTCTCATTGAAGAAAATTAAGCTGAGTTTGAGATTAATTAAGCAAGAAAGTACAGCACATGGCACCTAGTCTAATAAAGACATTTGCATATTTAAAGAAAGTGAAACAATATCTGTTTTAATTAAGTAGGCTGCTCCTTCAGGTTAATGCATTCAGGGGAAAAATTAAATCTGTCTAGAATCCCTGGAAGAAATGGAGATTGGCTGTAGGAAACTGGCCTCCTGAAATGTGATTAATGGACTTGGATGATGAGGACTGATTCCTGCTAAACCATCAGGACTTGCTACGAGGCAGGTGTTGACATTCAGAGCGAGGGATTTGCATTCTCCAGGCAAAAAGCAATGAATTCTCAGTGATGTCCGTAGCAACTGCAAATCAGTTCTCAAGTGTCACCAGTATACAGATGTTTTTCTCTAGCTGTCTCCTGGTGTCAAAATATTTGACATCTAATTTGCTCCAACAGACTAAGGCTTTCACGTTTCCTCGGCTTTGTTGTATTCATCAGACTGACATGCTCCTGCAGCATTGCACAAGGTATCTTACCAAAAGGATGAGTCCTTATTGCTCCTGTGCAGGTTAGGACTGCCCACTGTCTGGTAGAACTTTTTGTCTCAGTGCCAGTGATCAGTAGAAGCAATTAAAATTACATTCTACATTTCCATAACTGCTGATTAAAAGGTTTCTAACACATTCTCTTCGTAAATGCTTTATATCCTTAGACTTAGTCATGTGAGTCCAACAGTAGTGAGAAGAAACCTGTTGAAGTGATCAGGAACTCCACTCTCAGAAGTTTTAAGGCAAGAAGCCAATGTTCCCTTATGCTCTGGCAGAAACCAATGCAAAGCAAGAACAGAAAGCTGCTTTTCCACATTGAGGTGTCCTCATGTGGAGAATCATAACACCTGTTAGAAAGAGTGCCAGTCAGAAAGAAAAGGTAAAAGGAAGTTTTTTAGCTGAGATTTCCAGAGAAAAAAGGTGAAGGTAAAGTGAGTCTCTGGCAAGAGCAAAAGTGAATTAGGTGCTTGCACTCTAGACACAAATTTATGCATTTTCGAGGTTTTCAAAGAAAGTATTTTGGTGTCATTTCACTTCATGTCTAACATATTATGTAAATATTTTCTGCAGAAATCTGGCATTTCCATGGTATGCCTCATGTATAATCTGACCAAGGACTAAAGCAGAAGTCTCTCCCACCACAAAGCACTGAAGAAATCGCTGTAAGGCACATTGATTTTTCTAATGAAAAGAGTTCTGGATGTCAAAGCTTTGTAAATTAAACTTACAAATATCAACAGCTCTGCGAAATTCTTCTTGGACCTTCAAAGGAGAATCATGAAGGAATATGTACAAAATACTTATTAGTATCTAGAACAGTAAAAGTTACCGCAAGAGATAAATATAAGAGCTGAATAAATCAATATTAAATCCAAGCTTAAGTGAGTCATGCTTGATAGAAAAACAACTTCCTAATTTTTATTGCCTAACATCTTTTAGGATGCATCTGACAATTAAAAAGATAACTGTTGTACAATAAAAATTGCCAAAGCTATTAACTAATAATATAAATGAAAACTTTTACCCCTAACATTTTCCATTATAGTAATATATTCAGTGTACAGTCAACATGCTTCAGATGCTTCAGGATTCCAGTAATTAACAATCATTACATGTTTGCTTTCTGTAAGTCAATTCACTTAGTCAAAAAAAGATTTAAAAAAAAATTCCTCGTGTAACACAGCCTAAGTTTTTTACTATTTGTACTGAAAATAAACAAGCAGTGATGAGATAAGTTATAGCAGTCTATGTGTTGTTTCTGTCTGGTAAATACTGAAAAACTAACATTTTCCTTCAAAATCAGACAAAAGGGCTAAGATATTGATAATCTTCACACAATGAGACAAGTACTCTTCAGATAAATTTATACTGGTTTAAATCTAATCTAAAGTAACAGTTATTTATGTTAGGATATTTAAGCATGTTATGACAGCAAATATGAGAGCACAGAAAAGTGCAAAAATAAAAACACAAGCAGTACTAGATAATTTTGTGATTTATGACGTCTCTTGTTGAGGTGAAAGACAACACAGCTTGATTTCTGACAATACAGCTCAGCAGAAGTGGTAGATTCTGAAGCACTTCTGTTCACTGGAAGGCATCCTGTGTGTCAAGATATTACTGGAAAGGTGTACGATATTAAATCATATACTTTTTTTTGTATGCACATGAATGAGACTTGCATATATTTTACTAAAAGAAAATTCTGGATTAGTTAAATCAACAGTATCATAATCAGCTATTGCTCTATACAGATAAGCCATGCTTTGATGCTCTGAGCAGTCTTTCTAAATTCAAATCTGAAGCATGCTTGCCAATCTAATTTATTACTTTGTTTTGGCATTTTTTTTCCCCCTGCCAAAAATAATTGCCTGAGAAGTGGGGAAAGAGAACTGAGGGGCAAACAGGAACAGCCTCCACCACCTTCAGCATGAAGGATCCATGCACACGAATCTGCACAAAACACTGCTCCCACCTGTGAAGCTGACAGCCAGATGCCACCTGTACTCAGATTTATCTCCCTAAGTCTGTGCAAGGAATTCATGTAATAAGTTAAGCTGTGCTCTCTCTGCTTGAAGACACACACATCACAATTTTTCAACTTCATTTTTTTCTGACTGATGGAAAAAAAAAAAAAGCCTTTAAAGTACCACAGCTGATACGTTGCACATTGTTTCAAAAAGAGGATGAAATAGTAATGTGAAAACCAAGGGCAGAAACATGACCAACAACTTGAAAAGGAGACTCAGGTCTCTGTGTGCAGACTCTTTTCAGTGAACTTAAAGCAGATGTGCTAACTGTCCCCAAATTTATGACTGAATAGTGATGCCATGGTGAATTTAAAAAAAGACATGTTTTATGGATATATTTTGCAAGTTATTGTCATACTGCGATGTACAGACTCATAGGTAGTGGGCAGCCATAGCTGAAGTCCAAGGATGTGCATAGGAGTAGCACAGATTGCATGTCTTTTGGAAAAAAAAGGAAAAAGGATTAAAAAGTTACCAGCTTCCAGCATTTTAAAAGAATCAAGGTATACAGACATCTTAAGTTGCACAGTCCGTGAGGCTAACCCTTCTCATTCTCTAGAAATATTCAACCCCAGAATTATAAATGACTGAGCAAAAATTTAAAGCAAATATAACCCAACTGAGGATCAGAGATGTACACATGTACCTCTGCAATTATCAGTGAACAGACCTGCTGAGATCTATCTTAAAATATATCACGTAATTTTTCTTCAAGTAATAGGTAACAATGTCTTGCACTACTTTTTTTACAGGACAGTGTTTTCCGGAGCTCAGTCTTTGCTGATGTTTTAGGGTTTTTTTTGCTTAAGGGTTTTACAACTGACCCCGACTCATGCGTTTTAAGCTTGTTTTCAGGGTAAACCTGTGCCTAACAAAGTCTTTCAGCAGTTGAGATATGCGCCAGTCTATAATACTGCTGGTGATTCCAGCCTCCTAATTGCTTAAATACATGATTAACATCTTCAGTAGCTGGAACAGCTGAGCACATCTTTAAAAAGTTTGACAAGGAGCTCTGATCCTCTCTCCCCCTCAAATTGCTGTTGAAAGGCCAAGGAATGCATAAGTCATTTGAAAAGCCATAAAGTCACTGAGACTTTCCAAAGGTAAAAATGTAATAATAATGCAATATGCACTGTTATTAAGTGACATGCACTTTAAATGTCTGCTGCATCACTTGAACGTATTTTGGGAGAAAAAAATAATAAAATTAAAAATCATTCTTAACATTATTCTACTTACTAGTTCGAAAATTTGGGGGTAAAAATGTAAAGTTCTATGATCTGTAGTATAGGCCAAGGTCAAGAAAACTTTTTGAAACACTCTAGATGGTTTTGCAGGCAAATAACACAGGGAAAAGTGAAATGTTTTAAGATTAATGCTTAAATCTGGCACAAACAGTAGCTCTTTATCACAAACTAGTGTTCTCAACAACTAAGGTTGCCTCTAGTTGCCTTCATCTACCAGAAATTTTTTAAAGATTGAGCTATACGTATAATTTGGTTGACCATATCATTTTAAAAATTAGTGACATTTGAGAAGATACTCCATTCTTAAAACTAAGTGCTATTCAGTAATTTAGACCTGAAAGAAACATTAGCTAACTTACTAGGCGATATTTTGATGTTTGATAAATATTAGGGTGGGATGTGCAAAGATGAGCATCAGAGTGGTAAACTGCATTTTACATTGCAGAATAAATAGGGTCTTAATAATGGTTGTCTTTCAATTAGCAGGACAAGGGGGGTTGTTTTGTTTTTTGTTTGTTTGGGGTTTTTTTAATAGTTAGATGTTAAAAGCTGTATCTTGCAGTATTATACACAAACAGCTTATGTTACCATTTACTTTCACAGGGAGAGGTTAGGTCATTAGGCCCGACTCAGGAATGTACTTAAGCGTATGTTTAAGTGCCTGATAATCATGCATATACTTAAAATTTGGTTTATGTTAATTTAATTATGAATACTGATAGAATTAAAAAGCTGATGCAATCAACATCACTCTATAAAATTGTGTTAAAACGCTCCACTCACCCCCCAGCCCATGACAGCATAAAATAACAGAGCAAGTAGCAGCATGAACACACGTTCTATTCATTTTGCTAAAGCTAATACAGTCACGACAACTGGAAAACACCAGAGGTGAAAAGGGAGAAATAAGCCAGTTCTCTTCGTGGATACTGGTGACAGAGCCAGCCTGGTCACAACATACAGAAGACGTCCAATTTTAAATACTAATAGTTTCTTTTTCTTTAATAATTATGTAATTTGTTTCGAATTGTTCTGTTATGGGGGTACACTATGCAATAAAAAGAATTATCAACTGAGTATCCCCGACTCATGATTTTTGCTTTTTAATTCAGCCACAATTCCAACAAGGGGAGATGTCTGCCAGAAATTATGCTAAAATAGGAATTTACATAAACTGCCAGTTGAAGAACATTAAGAGAGTTGTCAATTAGTTGTACTTGCAAATGGTCTATGAGGCAGAATCGTAGAACCCAGTAAGTTATGCATATTTAAAAAACAGATGATGAACAGAACATTAATATTAATGTATTCACCCACCGTGGATTTCATATTTATTCTGTTTCTGTCCATCAGGCTCATTTTTATGTACTGCTAAAAAAGCCACAGGTACCTTTCAACCTGCAATATCAACGTTTACCCTATATATTCTTTTATGTCTACTATTTTAGCCTGTTTGATCTTTCCTACTAATGTATTAAGAAAAAAGTGTTTATACTATAATGTAATCAAAATTGCCTGATTTATTTTAAAATTGTTGTAATTTAGTTATTCAGAAGCAGTACATTTTTATCCTCATGTTTATCTGATGCATGTTGTGATGTAGTAGTTTAAAAGACAAAAGTAATTTTATAAAACAACAGATCGGTCTCTTCTAAATTGTTCAATGTAATTAAACACATTTTAAATTACATTTATTTCATCTTCCATGTGCATAAATCCAATGAAACCTTTATTTTTCTATTAAAAACCCCCATGTGTTATTGGAAGTCAGGAACTATCATCCATGCTCATGAAATTAGATTGGACAGCTTTGTTTTGATAACTTATATTAGAACAATCAGGTTTTAATTTTGTTATCAAGATGTAAAATATAGGTATACTTCACATTGATAAAGTTATTCAAAGTTATCTATTTCAGGGAAGATGATACACAAAGTTTACTTTTAAGGTAATTTTTGTCCTAAAGCATCATTCCTAAAGTAAACCCATAAAGCAAATTATTCCTATACTGAATAAAATATATTTGAGTTCATTATTTGTATGCTTTATGAGCATACAGTGAGAACAACAAAAAGTAANAAAAAAAAAAAAAAAAAAAAAAAAAAAAAAAAAAAAAAATTGTATTTTATTAGAAAAAAATGAGCAGCTTACTCTCTAGTCTGACTGGCCAATTACAATGATTTGTTTCTAATAGGAGGATAATTTTGTTTTGCTAAAAAAGAAACCATTAAGTTTAGTGTTGCCATTTATGCACAGCCAGATTTTGTAAGATGTTTGAACCCAACAGTTCATTTGTTGCTTTCCTCTGTATGCAGCTTTGTTCCAGCATACGGTTTATGTGTGATGAATACAAATACAGGCTGCTGAAATGCTCCTTAGAGCAGTGACACAGTTTAGAGAAGGTAGATAAAAGTGAAAACAAATGTTTAAAAGACAAAAATCTAAGGTCTAAGTATAGACCTACTTACTTGAGTTCGGCTTCTGGAAGGGGCCCAGAATCCATTTGTAAGACATCTAGATGTTACCAATAAAACAATTAAGAGTCAACTTTTTTTCCAGAATTAATCATTTCAAGCCCATCAAACTTTTTTTCAGTACAGTGACAGGTGTTGGGGATAAGAGAAAAACAGACTATATAATTCATCATGACCATACTGTTTTACAGGCTCACGCAATACTTTCATGAGTGAAGACAAAAGAGATTATCTAGATGAAGTTTACCTTGTGGGATTAAAATTAATCACTGTCAATCTAAAAGGATGAATAAAATGCAGTTCAGGAATGTCTTTCTTAGGAATGACAATTCACTATTTTCTAGTATTGTCATGGATGAGAAATGAAAAGTATCCTTATTAAATTGGCAGATAATACAGCTATGGGAGGTGGTACAACTACAAAGTAAAAAAAAAAAAAAAAATAGAATTCATTGTGATTTTGACTGACAATAATAAATTAATACAGGACCAATGTATATGAACTTTCGTGATACAGGCTGTAGAAATCTTTGCTAATTTTAAATTCAGTATCCTACCTTTTTTTTCCTTCCTTCAGAAAATATCCATAGACATGAGGAAACCACTACTTTTCCTTTGTCCTTGCAAGTACTCTGTAATTTTTGTTTTATTCAGATAGACGATAAGGCTCATTACATCTGGTAATGATCCTTCCACTGATCCGATCTGTCAAGTCATATTGGACAATTATTTTGAAATGTGCAGTTCTGTGAGTTGTTTCTCAAGAATTATGAAGAAAAAGAGAAATATTATTACTTTAACCTGTATCTCGTGTAAACTGACAGTACTGTAATATTATGTCCAAGTTCTTTATCCATGTTTTCAATAGGAAATTTAGTGCTTATTTATATAATGGAAAAGACCCAAAAATGTGCAAGGGTGACTAGATGAGTCAGCCTTGAATATTTTTTACAAAGTTTTTGTCAGCTAGTTGAGAACTGGTAGGTATTGACGTCTATAGAGTCTGAGACAGGAAATCACGCACCCAAAGGGTGTACACAAGCTGAGTAAAGCAGCAATTGAAACGCTGGTGAAACTGCAGCTGTATTTTATCTGTTGTGTGTAGTTTCTACTTCCGATGCATTTTGAAAAACTTTTTGTGTGTATTTTTGTCTTTGACTTATTCATGCATTTTCAACAAATGTAGACCAAAAAGCTTTCTCTGTTCTTCTCTAATTCTTAGCATAGAACAGAATGGTTAACAGTACCTATTTCAGTGCAAGTGCCTCACCTTAGGTAGTCGAGGACACAGATGGTGCTTTTGTCTTCCCAAACATTTCCTGAATCCTTAACACTGTTAAAAATTGTTCTACATATCCTTCTACAAATACGTTGTAGTGCTGTTGTCTTCACAATCAGTGCAGTTTATAGGAAGGGCACACAGCAAACTTGCCCAAAGCGCTATCCTCCCCTCTCCCTCTTCTCCCCTTTTTGGGGGTGCCCAGTGTCATGATCAGCCACTGCATAATGCTACTGCACACGGTCTATTTTATAGTTTTCTGTTTTATCTTTTAAATGCTCATCTGTATTTCAGTAATCTACCTCTACCATAATCGATCAGGGAAGAAATCAACATTTTGCATATGTACAATTAAATACTGACTCAACAGCTAATTCGATGCAGCTGAACTGTATGTTTTCCATAACCTTAAATTGGACTAACCTTAAAATAGAAGGTTGAGCTGCTGACATAGCAATTTGATTAACTGTTTTATTTCCATGAAAGACAAAGTGTATCTTGGAACGAAAGTCCAGATAAAGACCACAGGAAAAAATTGTCTGTTCTTGAAAGAAAAAGCTTGCAAGACAAAGGAGGTGGGTAAGAACATACTATGCATCAGCTAAAATGTTTTGTTCTTTAACAACCAGACTGCATTTTCAAGTTCATTCTAATCTTGAAGAGCAAAACTTACATTAGCTATTTCCTTTTTAAGAGGAGTTTGGGTGCCTAATTTACTTTGAGAATCTAGCAACTATATTCTTAGTTCCTGAAGGAATGAGGACACACTTGTTAAAACCTGTTCAGCTAATTTGACACATATTTGCTAGATGAAAATATGTTATGTTACAAGTTGTCTACTTCTATATGATGTTAAAATACATTTAAAATATTTTTCTCTAGTGAACTGTGCTATTAATTTACACAATCGAATTTCAGACCTGAAAAGATTTTCCAGGAGCTGAAGTGACTGATGTTAAAGTTTTTCATATTTTACTGAAAGAAGGAAAGACATAGAAGAAATGGAAGAGAATAGAAGGAAAAGGAACAGAAGGAAGGAAAGGAATAGAAGAAGTCATCTGCTGGCGTGCACATAATCTAGTTTAGGATTACAAAAATAAGGCTAACCTATATCAGTGTAACAGGAACAATCTTTCCTTTGAATTGTTTTCTTACAATCTATACGGATTACAGAAGCACATTTGTAAACCAATCTGTAAATATTTCTAATCCCAGTGTCTCTGTTCTACCCATGGGCAAACAAAATAAGCTCCGCTTGAGTTCATTGAGAACTGAACAAGTTCAAATTGTGGGCAGGATGTGACCCATACCCTCATCACCTCATTCCAATTTGAATTCAAGTACCCTGTTTCCCTCGAAATAAAACAGGGTCTTCTATTAATTTTTGCTCCAAAATATGCTTACTTTTTTACATGTATAGCTGTCTGGACACTATTTAAATTGACTTTTTTAATGAACTGTAACTAGGTCTTATTATTGGAGTAGGGCTTATAATTTGAGCATCCTCAAAAATTCTGAAAAATCATGCTAGGGCTTATTTTTAGGGTTTGTAACTGCTGTATGGAATGATACCTTTTTTACATGTCTAGTACACTAAGACAAAATATTTGGCTTTCACTGGCATTAATGAGTATCTGCCCCATCATATGTCATTCATTCCACCCCCAAACTGCATTTTTCACTATTAGATGTTTACTGGATCCTGAATATGATCTAGACTAAAATATAAACATATGCCTGGTTTTTGTTTGGATTTTATTGAGAATCTGGTTGACAGCTTGCAGAGGGCATACTGTGTTTAGTACATGCCCCAAGCCCAGTTTGTCACTGAATCTGTGAAACTGGAGACTAACTCGCCTTTCTACAATTTATGGCACTGCAGTGAGCCACAATCTCCCTCCTTCCAAAATGGATGAGGGGTACAAATACTATTATTTAATTACTCAGGGGAAATATTGACACTTTAAATTAATTTAATTTCCTTTCTTGTCAATAACTTTCCTTTCTTTACTATAGTTTTTGTGTGCATTCACAAATCTTCCTTTCAGGGAAATCACCGCAAAGACTCTTATTCTTCTCCTAATATATATATATTTTCTTCTTTTTTTCCTTACTGCCCTTCAACACAAACATAAGTCTGCTTCTTAAAAAGCTTATCTTTACAATAACTGTTGAAAGTAATGACTCTGTAAACACCTTCCATTGCTCAGGCAGTCCCTCTTACTTTTGAATCAGTGCTTTGTTTGACCCAACGCAGAAAAAGGTTTCTCCAATACAGTTATCTCTGCGACAGGGGATTTTCTCCTGCCTTACACTCTTTGATGGCAGTGCGGAAATTCGAAAGAGCAGCCTACTGAGAAACCTGGCTAATCCTAGGCCCCCGGCCTTCAGTAGGTGTTGAAAGTCATGTGCTCCCTTCCACCCGAGCTGTCAGTGACCAGTACTCACACCAACTTCGTGGCCGGACAACAGCACTAACTGCCTCTGTCCTACAGCTCAGGGCAATGCATCTTCTGCAACAATTTTAAATGTCAATGTAAGCCACAGCACTAACAAAACTCCACTGCTGGGATCATGGAATAGCCCGCCCAGATTTTCCTCATTTTCTTGATAATAAGGTAGATATGAAATTGATTATAATAATAAAAACTGTAACAATCAATTAATATGATCAATTTAAGGCAGGCAAGTTGGCATGCCCTGCTTACGTCATCTTATATAAAGTGTCCCGCTGGAAAATAAAAAAGAACTTTGCTCTTAAAGTACGCTGACCCGTGGAAATTTTCTGTAAATTAAGACACCTTTGTTCCATAAGAAAAGAAAGATTAAAAATGTGCTGCATCAAATGGAATGCGAAAATTTGGAAAAGGAGAATGATCTTATGATGATATCCTTCCCCGCAGCATTATCTGGCTAACTGAAAAAATACCAAAGTTTTTTTGGTTTTTTGGTTTTTTTTTTTTAATTTGCTTATGCTAAATATTTACTTTCTATTTAAGCATTCAGCTGTGTGACACTTTACTAATTAGGCATCATGAAGTGTGTATTTCTTTGTTCACTAAATTGTAGTCATGATTAGTTGAATGTATAGTGCCCTGAGGAAAATACATCTCTTTTTTCATTTATCCAGGCTAGATATTTCTGGATGTACACATGTAAAGAGGATCATACATTAAAATGCTGCTAACCAGAGATCTGACCTTGTCCATGGATCCAGTTTTTTCTTTGTCGAGTTTTAAAAATGGGTCTGGCATCAGGTCTGGAAAGAAAATAATTTTAATTGACAGTGTTGTCTGGAAATACTAATAAAAAAATGCTGGTTCGAAATTAATACCAGGTGATTATTTGATTTTTTTCTAGCAGTTGCCATGGTAGTTATAGCATTCTTTCCTAATTTATTTTCTTTAGATATTCAAATGAAAGTGCCAGCTGTGTTAAATAGTATTGTAAGTGTCAGCACAAAAGTAGTGATAAGCTGTCTCTGTTTCTCAGTCACTACTGGGACATGATTTATATTTTGTACTAAGAAAGTTAAATTCAACATAGTTAATAACTGTGTTACTATAACTAAATGGAGTTGTTGAAACCCAGTGCCAGGTTTACAGAAACACTTCATTTTGTAATACTCTGCTACAAATACTCTTATTTTCATTGAGTGTGTGCTGGCAATAAAAAGAGAATTGGAGTCTGTAAGTGTCCAGACAGCTGGTATAAAGATACTAAAAGACGAATAGGAAGCTATTCATCTTTTACAGCGGGCAACGGTGAAGCAA
The DNA here is from genome assembly GCA_013399365.1 of Pampusana beccarii. NCBI lineage: Eukaryota > Metazoa > Chordata > Aves > Columbiformes > Columbidae > Pampusana > Pampusana beccarii. The sequence goes on from VWYH01009373.1 coordinate 1,262,889, forward strand.
AAGCCAGGCTAGTAGGAAAGAATTATACCACCTTTCAGGAACTGCAAATATTTAAATTTAATTTTTGAATGATATTCCAGAACCAGTGAACAACCACAAACCAGAAAGCTTAATTCAAAGCAGAACACAACCATAGGTACAATGATATCTACATGCAACAGAAATACTGGCTTCAGTCTTCATTCTACCAGAACCACAATTCAGTTAAGGAAATGAAAATACATGTATGTGAATTATGTTGTTATATTCCATCATTACAGTAGGCTAAAATTCAATTTCTGTAACTTTTAGACCATTATTATAGTACCCAATACATACCTTTGGCTTTATTAGATTCGAGAAGAAAGGATGGTGTATGTTACAATTACTTATAAGAATGGATACGGCTGTATTTACATAAATTATGACACATTCTGCTGAATACATACTGTGTACACATAGGCAGGCACGTCACAAGAAGAGCCAGAGGCCACGAATGCAAAGAGCAAGTTTTAGTTTGGTTACCTCTCTACTGGGGGATCTCCGAAGTAGCACCTAAGCTCCCATGCAGAGGTAACAAGTGGGGACACAGGCGCTACAGCGATTCAGCCCTGCCTGAAGATCACTGGGCCTGCTGAGCTCACCTGTATTTCAAAGTTTCAGACAGGCGCAGCCTCCTGCTCTTTCTCACAACAAAGCAGGAATCGCAGACATAGTGATAAGTGCCTGGAGTTTCCCACAGGCCTATGTTATCTAACACAGAGGTTCTACTCGTCAAGCACACAAGGTCAGTAAACCAATTAGTGTGATGTATGTGCTTTTTCTACAGACAGGTGCAAGTCACTTTGAGCGTATTTACATTTAACTGAACTCCTCGCCAATCTTGCGCAACATTCCCATGCACATACAATATGTGAAATGTGAACCTGCAATTCTTATTTAACCATATCATACTTTTTATTCGAATGTAGATAAGTTTTAAGACTAAAGCACTATCTTTAAATGATTCATGTGTGCCTGCAAAACCTCTGACTTTTTAACTTCCCTGAAATGTTATTTAACTTCTTCCAAGAAATATCTATACCAAAATGCAAATAGTTTTTCTGGCCTTCATTAAACTAACGAGCGGAGAATTTATGGAAATTGACATATTCAAATAAAAAATATTTAAAATCATCTGCACTTTATAAAATGTTTCAATGTGTTAAAGAAGAAATTTCCTATTATTGTGTCTGCTATTCCTTTTAACAGAGGGCTTCAGATCTTAGAGATGTGCTACTATAACACAAAAGTATACAATACTTTGAAAATAAATTTTTCCTGTGAATAAAATTGTGCTATGAAAGCATAATTCAGATGCTGTTGTCCTGTTCATACTATTTTCAATTAACGCGTGCAGCTTCAAGAAACAGGCTAAGTTTAACTCATTAAAAAGTTCTAAAACTAAGAAACTGTGGAAGAGTATAGTCAATCTTGATTAGTATCATATGTATTCATATATTTTAAAATTCATTTATTCTTGAGAATCCTAAGTTATACATTTGAAGTTCTCATACCAGCAGATCTGTGATTAATCATGTTTGCACAGTACTGATGTACATATAACATTCAGTACGTAAGCAGCTTTAGTGCATTTTTTAACCTACATTACTCTCTTTTCCCAACAACAAGACCTATCCTGAAAATAAGCCCTAGCATGACTTTTCTGGATTTTTGAGGATGCTCAAAATACAAGCCCTACTCCAAAAATAAGCCCTAGTTACAGTTCATTTAAAAAAAAAAAAAAAAAAAAGTTAATTGAAATAGTGTCCAGGCAGCTATACATGTAAGCACCTTTTGGAGCAAAAATTAATATAAGACCCTGTCTTATTTTCGGGGTAACAGGGTATGCTTGCAGGTCTCTGTGTTAACCTTAGTTTTCAGCAGAAAAGCTTTCACTGCTCCTGACAGCATGTCTTAACGATATAAAATACATCATTTAGGAAGACTTTTCTTAAAATCCAAAGGTTCTGAAGGCTTTTAAATGAGCATGCCAATAGTTATTCTCTGAGTTGAGAAGCATGACATTTAAACTCATACAAGATATATAGAACAATTACCAGGAAGAGAATTCACCTAGAGTAAATCTTTCAAATCAAGAATTATCTTTAATAAGAGTTGCCAAGATTGTAATAATACTTGTATTGCTGAATAAATAGGTATTGCAAGACATGTTTTGAATGTCTACAGAACAATTTTCCTTGTAAACGTAGTATGTCCTAGTCCCACAAACCAATTGTCCAAGACATTTCAAGGTTTGGCTACAACACTGTTAATTCATAAATACTTCAAAGGCAACACCTATCAGGACAAACTGATCTTCCCATCTTTGTGATCCTGTATGTTTTACTTTTTCTCCTCTAAATGTCTGATCCACAGTCCATTTAAGTAACAAGCACTTGCAAACCATGCTGTATATTGCGTTAAAATTGCAGGATTTACTGCATTCACTCACAACCACACAATTAATTTACCTAACAGGGCACACTGAGTTTGACGCATGAGCGCTTTGGGGCTTAAATTGCAGAGACTTAGTAACCAGAGACTGCAGCCGCGTCTGTGTGGGTGGAGATCATGAAACGTCTGCATGCTCTACACTGGGTCAGGGATACCCCCAAAGTGTTTGTTTCTTTTGGCGATGTAATAGCTAAGATGAAAGCAAAATTGCAGTTTTTAAGCTCCAATCACATGAAAACGTAGGGCTGAAGTCCTGTTGAAATTGGGACCCTAAATGGTTGGAAATTATGATATTGGCTTCAGTCCCTTTAGGGTTATTTGGGACTGAACAGACTGCTAATCATTCAGATAAGACATTAGATATGAGAAACATCGACTTGGGTAGACTAAGATACTGTTTAAAACAGCATAAACCTGACTGGGCTGAATTCTGAATTTCTAACAATTCATTCACGAACCACTAAACATTCCAGCAATATTCCTTGATAACACCCACTTTCATCAAAATTCAAAATATATTGGAACTTCAGTGACTACAGAAAATATCAATTTTTTACAGATGTTCTTTCTTGACTAAGAAGCTATGACTGCAATGTAGTTTTTTAAGCCAGCATTTATCTCAAGGCCAGGTTGGAGGGGCTTTGAGCAACCTGGTCTAGGGAAAGATGTCCCTGCCCATGGCAGGGGGGTTGGAACTAGATGATCTTTAAGGTCTCTTCACACCCAAGCTCTTCTATGATTTTTTTAAAAAAACTAATTAGTTGTAAGTTTGTAAACTACTTCAATATATGTCTGGCCAAAAAGAAAGGAATTTAGAAGAATAAAATGTCTGTTGACAAATGTGACACATGAATATGATCTCATTCAGTTATTACAATGCAGAAAAGGTCTATGGAGTCACACCCTAATGATTAAAAGGATATTTTCAGAATTTTCCTTCAATCATATTAACAACTATACACGTGTAAGTTATTTTAATTAGAAAAGTAATAATTGTGCATAAACTCTTTTAAATGTCCTGCTCCTATATCCTCCTGAGATTATTTCATAAGAATTACAGAGAAAATGAGAGAGAATTGGTATGAGTGCAGTATGTAGGTCAGAATTAGAACATTTACGCCACTAAAAAAAAAAAAAAAAAATCAAAACTGCTCAGCACAAAGGTTTCAATCTCAGTTTACAGTATGTGTAGATTAGTAGATCTAATTCAAAATCCATTATTCCCATTTTAGTTCTGATCCAAACCTGAAATATATATATATAAGTTCAAAATCCCAAGAACCTGATTGAACTCTGATCTCAATATGAAATTCTCAGAGGCACTGACTTTACCCAGCTCTAAGGTTCATACACATACAGAGCACATTTGTATCACTTCACAGCTCGGCGTTTCTGTGTGTTATCAGGAGTGGCATATCACAGGTTGTTAATACTGTCTACTGTCAAAGTAGATAGACTCAGAAAATCTGTGTTGTCAAGCTTCAATCCTGTGAAGCTGAGATTTGGAGGATGCTAATACCACTGACAATTGAGCACATACATTTTAAAGCGGTCTGTTTAACATGGACCACAGAGACGGGAATGACATTTGCTGAGCTTTACTTTAATCAACTTTGTGACAGTAAGACACATATCTGTTTAAGAACAAGGACCATAACCAAACACTTCAAAGGATCTCTTATTTTTTTTCTCTCTCTGAAAACTAATCCAACTTAAAATATGGCTTACAAACACAAACCTGATGTGTAACCTATCCAGATTATAGGAGATCCTTTGTTCTTCTCTCAGAATGTCTCATACACCTAAGTATAATTATGAGAGGTACCAACCGTATAACCATGAATGTGAAAAAATAGCCAACCTGTAATTACAAAAAAAAAAAATCCAACAGAAATGTAAATTGTGAATTTAGATAACATAATCAAAATGCTCACCTGGGATTTATTTCAATTGTATTGTTGATGATAATATAACTTTGATAGCCAAAACCATTTCTGTGTTATGATTTCCCAGTAAAGAAAGCAATCTTAGAGACATAGAGATCTTCAGAACAATGCCTCTAGATTCTTTTACTGTTTAACATGCTATAGCTATATGGAGCAAATCTATAAAAAATTAAGCAATTATGATGTTTCCTTGAAATATAACCAACTAAACATTCCATTGTAAAATCAGAGACTCCAAAGTCCATAACAGGTTTAAGTTTTGATCAGTATTCAAAAAATAGCAAATCCACTGAGATTGCAGCTACCCCTATTTCTGCTTCACTCATTCACATTTGCATGTTGCTATGTGATTTACAGGCTGTTAATATTACCAAACAGGAGACAGCACAAAGGATTTTTTTCTGTGTAAATGATGATTATATTGCACTTTTACATCAAGTGATGTCCTGAAATCCTGCTACAATAATCTAACTTGAAACTGCCAGATAAACACTATTTCTGCATAGTTCTTGCACATTACTCAAGTGATATTTTCAGCTTCGTAAAGAAAAGACTTTCTGGTGTGTACCATATAATGCTTAAACCCTGTAACTGAGATCCAGGAGCTATTGTTCTTCAACCAGAGAATTAAGAAAGGCTGGCCTGAACTAGATTCTCTCGTACACTTAAAGTTGGGGTTTTTTTCTGTACTTACTGATTGAGTAATTTACAGTCACTCTTTAAGTGTATGAAAGCATGCAAATGTCTGAAACCAGGAAATACTTTTGTGATGTACCTGGAATGAGTGTTCGTAAGGTAGCTTGTTTTAGGATGTGAAAGCCATAGCCCAGAAAAAGAAAGAGAAAGGCAGGAAGGTCTTCTGAACGATGCTGAAATATCTGTTTGCAGTCACAAATTTTGTATGAGCATTTATCAAATACCTTTAACACAGAAAATGTTGGCAAGCTCCACTGTTGAGGTGGAGAGGTCAGAAGAGTAAGGAACACAGGATAAGAGAAGCCGCTCAAACCACAAAATGGTGTAAGGACAGACATACCCATCCCGTCATGCTTTGGGGAACACAGTTGTCCTTTCTTGCTCAGGGTCTATTTTCTCATGCTCATGTACACTTTTAAAGGTGAATTTTGAATAAGGCAAAATAGGGCAAGAAGGGACCAAAACAAATAGCTTAGTGTCACGCAACTGCAAATACAGCAACACAGGAATTACAGCTCTCTTGAAAATTCCGTAGCCCTGTATCTCACAAAGGACTTGAAAAACTGAAAGGAAGCCTGCAGAAGGACATGAGAAAATTGCTGTCAGGAATCTTGACTAAAAAGCCCAAACTATCATGCCTGCCCAAGTCAATTAGATCTGATCAATGCCCTTTACCCTGAGCTGGCTCAACCTGTGGTTGCTTTCAATATATAGACTACACTTTAATCACGTCTGCCCCAGAATCAGTGTCCCCTGTCTGAGTTAAGAAAATTATTCTATTAAATCCATATCACTACACACACGCCTTCAGCTTCTTGATTGTGGAGAGTTGTTAGCTGATTTAAACATTCCTAAAAGTGCATGTAGAATAAGTTGAATTAAGCTATCTGTGTCACTAATTAAAATCATTGCAACTTGAGTGGGCCTTAGGGGCAAAAATCTGTTCCTTTAAAAAGAAACACATATAAATACTCTGGGAACACTTAAGCATAATTATTATAGCCTTCAGGATTCTGTCCTACAAGTAACAGTGTAGTCCTTATTGCAAAGGTTATTAGCATTGTTTATTTTTGTTTTCATGCAGTTATTACATGAATGCCCGGAAGTGACACCGCTATTGAAGATCCATTAAAACATCTTATATAAACACTAAGATTACTTTTGTTCATCTAATTTCTTTCAAGTCCGTTTTAATGACTGAAAAAATGACAGTTGAGGAAATTTTAATTCTCTACCCACAGGACAGGCAATGCTATGGATTGCATTTTTGACAGCTCTTAGGCAGTTAGGAACTAGCCCAAAGTCATATTATGTGTGCAAAGGTCTGTAACACTTTACAAGACTGCGAAAACTAAACAGAAAACTACTTGTATCCCTTTTGATTTTTCAATCATGATGCTTCTGGGACTGTTGTTTGGTCTTTGCTGTTAGAAGATTGGCAGGAACCTGAACCCAAGCCTAGAGTGTAAAAAAGCACATGGGAAATTTCCATAACTCATGCAATCGCATCTTTGTACTAGCAAGTAATATAAACAACACATATCCTGGTATTGCATACAGTGTGCAAAAAAGACTTAGCACGACAGTAATGAAGAATTACCGAAGCAAGAAATCTGAACTGCCGTGTGGGCTGCTTGTAGTTGTGAACAATATTTTGTCATGCTCCTGTAAGGCAATTTTGATAACATGCCGATGATACTGGTGTAACTAATAGATACTAAAACCAAGCAGTTACCACGCAATTTATGGCTATATGTGTAAATGTATATTTTAATGGACTATTACTTTGCAGAGAGAACTATTTAACGACCCTAGGGTAAGCACGTATGTCTGACTAGCTTTTGTAGTATGACTTTGTGTTATTGGGAAGTCAGGTGTCAAAGGCTGTTGAAGAAAATCAGAAGCTTTAGCAGGGGTTTCCAAAAGGTCCAGCAGAAAATGAGGACACTGGAGGCCTGGAGGTACAAGAAAATATTAATACCAGAAGCCCCAACTGAATAAACACAAACCTCAGATGATCAAATACTGATCACTAAAGAAATGCAGTCCCGATAGCAGGGTAGAACCAGTTGTAGAGCATAAGTGGAACACATATAGAGCTCTGAATTATGTTCTGCAGCTGCTAATGATTGACAGCATAGACAAAAATGTCTTTTGACTGCATGCAAGACTCCAGTGAAATTAACTATTGATGTGCCTCACTGCAGAATAGAGTATGAAGGACTGATCAACTTGATAGCCTGTAATACCACACATTAATAAATGTCACTGTTTGTTCACCCGTGAAGCTGGGAACTTACATGCAAGAACATCTCTGTTTTCTTATCATGTTTCAAAACCACATGTAACAAAATTGTTAAGCTATTAGGGGAAGGGAATAATTACTTTGCTGACCTTTTGAAAACAGTTAACAGAATTGTGATCAAATCGTATTAGAATTATGTATCAGCAGAGGAACTTCAGCAGATCTGAAAATCAGGGTAAATGCATTCTTAAACACTTCTGGTTTAGCTGTGCAAAGAGGTTTAACCATGCCTAAGAATAATTTTGTAGGTATCATTTCATTAGCTTTGAGAATTGCCATTCATGTGCACGAACACTGAAGGATTAGCATATATTTTTAAAGATAAGTCATAGATGAAGTCTTTTTATCTTTAAAGACTAGGAACCTGGCCAAATGTTTTCATTTTTTAGAAATTGCTTTTAAAGGCACAGAATTAAGAACACCTACCCTAAAAGTATGGGATCTTATTTTGAACCAGCCTGTGCCTTTTTTCAGTTCCATCAGAATGCACTAAGTATTCATTGTCTTGATTTACTTGATCAGCTACAATTAAGGACAGACATGTACACTGATCTTTAAAGGAAATTTAAAGCTGATTGAGAAATGCTGAATTTCTAAACTTACATTAAAGAAAGTGGAAGTCTTTTTTTTTAAATTAAATACTTCCAGGAGACCATAGGTGATCTCCATTGTCCTTTCAATTATTTCCATATTAAGTTTGAAAATAATTTAAACTTTTCTATGTGATTTTATATTTTTAATTAATTAGCTTCAGGGTAATCATCTATAGAAAAAGGCACAGAAAAATCCCATTCTGAAATGATCTTTTAAGTTTCATTCTAAATTAATGAAATAATAAAAGATCAATAATAAAGTAGCTGATAATCAGACAAGAGCTGGCTGTATAAGGGACTGGGGTCTGTACAGACAACCCATGTGAGTGGAAAACATTAATGGCAACAGGCAGTGCTATTTGGGATATTAATGACTTAAAATACTACTAGAGATTCGAGTAGAGCTTCATACGCTGGTATGTTCTGCAAAAAGGATTAAACTGGACTCTACTTGGACCGAGAAAGCAAAGGTTTAACACACATATGTTAAGTACCTACATGATTCAGACAGAAGTTGTATTTCCCTCTAGGGTTTTTTCGTTTGCGGATATGTGCATGTAGTCCCCAGCTTCTCCCAGTAGAATGAAGACGTTCTCCTGCATCACTGGGCTCTGTCTCCACCTCATGTGGGCTCTGCCCTGGTGAATGCAGGTGTCCCTTGCCTGCTGGATTTTGTTCCATCAGATTATCAGGATGGCATCTGCCACCTTTCTCCTGATCTTTGCTAATAAATTTTATTTTCCCTACAAACCTTTTAAAATACTCTTCATTTTACTTCAGTGCTATAAAAGAGATGCCTGATGTGAAATTTTCTGTAATGAACGTTTGCTCGCTTTGGACATCTGCCTGTTTGCATACGATCTTCAAATCCACAGCGTATAATTACTGCAGGCTCCCTTGTATTACAGGCATCTCATATTTAATCTGTATGTTCTTTAAATGCAAAACATGTTGTATTTAGTTTTCAAACTGCAGTATTAGTAAACTGAGCCCTCATTTGTTTGTGCATGTGGGTGAATTGGGTGTCTCACAAAGGATTCAAACAGATGCTTTAGCTTTAATGATATTTCTAATCATCTTCCTTATGCCCCAAGGATATTTTCTTATGCTTTATTCTTCTGTCATGATTTCTACTCGTTAGAGCAAAGTGTTATTTTAAATCTACTTTTTAATATTTGAACTTATTCCAGCATCCCAAACAACTTCATTTTTTTTAAAACAACATGCACTTTCCTTGTACTGTCTAGTTACAGATACTGTCTTCATAGGCATAGGCTGTGTATATAAAAACTATCATACGATTTAGTAGTCACTTGTGACCTTTAGTGGTGACATTAGTGGTGATTATCATGTGCTTTCCTAACAATTAAAGTCATGAAATTTCTTAACACCTTACTGCCTTTCTACTGCCTATTTTTTTCCCCTGGAACGTAAAGCCTTATAATCTTGTCTATCTGAAGGGCACTTGCTTAAAAATCAGACTAAATACAGATTTTATAAACATAAGTAAAAATATCAGTATCTTTGCAACAGCATATAGTTGTTTCTAAGAATGGTTCGGCCTTTTATTTAATACAAGCCAGATTCCTGAAAAACCACTTTCTCTCTTATGTGTAAATATATGTATCTGTAACTCCTTGCTATCAAGGAGACAGTCCTTGATCCTTTTGTTAGAAAGGAAACAATAAGAGGAAAATGTTCAAATTCATGGTGGAAAGCTTCATCTCAGAAAAACATTGGGGGATGTCAGAATTCCTTCCCTGTTTTAATATCCATGAAACTGATGACTTCAAAAGTACTTGGGAGAAAACAAGATGGGGGAGAAATAGGGGAGGAAGAAATACGTAACTGAGCAAAACAACCATATGCAAGGTGAGTAACTTGCATGGTCTGCATATTAATTCACAGAAAAGCCAAACACCTATTTATTAGAAAAAAAAAGAGAAATGTAAAACCACAGCAGCATCTAGTTCCTTTAATAGGAAGATAAATAGAAAAAAACTAAAAGGATTTTTCCGAATAACGAGAGAGATGTGTGCGCAAATATCACAATATATGTTTCAGAAATTTAACTTCTAAAATCTGTTCAAAACTGCAATGCGAATTATGGGCCTAATCATTGGCCAAAGTCACATGCAAGTCTAACTGTAATTAAAATCTGTGGCAGTTTTTATTAAGCAAACACAATTTGTTCCATTATTTTGTGCAGACATTACTCCAGAATAAGCATAAAGCCAAGGTTCCTGATTTAAAATGGTAGAAACACAGCACAAATGACCACAAAAATAAATTAGGGAAACAAAAATTGGCAGTTGTATTATCTAAAATATTACCAGTAGATATGGATTATCCAGAACTATCACAAGAATGCCAAAAAAAAAGATTCCTACTAATTTGCAGTCTAAACTTAATCATCCATAGCCATATGTATTTGCTTTCTATGAACATCTGACAAATTAAGTTTGTTAGAATTAACGAATAGAGAGCATGCTTTCTAAATCATATTTTCAGTGATTGTATTTGAAAGTCAAGTGTTTGTATCCCATCAGTAAACACAAAAATGACATGGGACAAAATTATAACTAATAAATTAATCTGAAATAGAAAAATATGATATTGGAAGAGTTCTAGAAATCTATTCTCCATATATACACAGACACTTTAAAATAGTGTTATGACCAAACCAAAAAATGCTTATAAATATCCTGTCAAAATAAATACAGAGTCCATTCAAAATATTTGTTTACTCATGCATTTTCCATTCAGAGTAGTCTAAGCAGGTGTAAAATTTTCCTCGGGCAATCAGTGTTCTTGCCCACTAAGATGGCTTTGTATTGTATTTTTAGCTTTTGTTAGAATCTGATAAAGGAAAAAAAAAGTATTGGAATTAAAAAGGGAAAAATATGTTTACCCTCTACTTTCTCAAAATGTTTTCTAATTCCTTGCTTTTATGGAGGATTTGGCTATTCTTATCAAGAACAATTCTCATTTAACTTACGTATTTTCTTGAATCTTAATAATGCTTTTTTATAACAGAGATTTCTGGTGGGGCTTAAAAGCCAATATTTACCACTTCCATATTTCCTACTTTTACAGTCACAATTTGCCAAGATCAAGATTACACACATGCAGATTTATGTTAAATAAAACCAAACATTTTAGTTGACAACAGACCATGTTCCAACCAAACACACTTAATTTGCACCCACAGAGAATTTAATTCTATTTAGTAAAGATTAGGATGCAATCTGTTTAAATCTTGATCTTGGGTCTAACACAAATAATTTATCTCAGAAACCTGGCAAATATAGCATTTCGATTCTCCTTTTTTGCGACAGGGAAAAACTCATGAGGCTACTAGCCATATTTGCCTTTGGAAGAAGCCTTGGAAAAGATTCACGTTATGAACCCTGTCTAGTTAGGACACGCAAACATATGCTCACACGTCCACGTGCACACATCAGTCTTATTTCCTACAAACTCTGATACTCTGAAAGCCTCTTGCAGATATTTTATTGATTTCCAGTTGCACACTGGGTGTAAAATCTTCATTTATGAAGTCAAATTATTTTAATTAAGAAGATAAGAGATCCCATGTCTCCAGCATGTTTGCTGGCGTGACAACCTTTCTTCAGCCCTTTGTTGCCTTAGTTATTTCAGAACAGCTTTGAAAGGCAACCTGGCCAGGAGAAGTCAGTAAATGGCTGCAGGATTCTTGCCTGGGCTATTTGTCTGTCTGAGGAGGAAGCTGAAGTCCCCCTACCCATCAAAATTTTGCTTCATGGCCCAGCAAGGACAGATCAGCGTCTATCAGGTGAATAAAGTGTTGCAGAATTCTGCAAGGCAGAGTAAAGATCCACTCACAGAAAAAATGTTTAGAATGAAGCTGTGCAGATTATGCTACTTCTCCTACACAGTCACTGTTTGATGTGCCCAGCTACCAATTTCTCGGTGAGATGCCTCTGGAATCTGATCTTTCTTTCAAAACACACCAGACAATAAAGACAAATGAAAGTGTCTCACGTATTTATGCAATAAGATAAATATAATTTTCATTTTCAATAGTAAATATCTCATTTAACTATATTGCCTCTTGCTTAAGGGAAAGACTAGTGCACTCATATTTTTCTTACTACTGGGGGGTTTATCATCATACTGAACCCAGTATTTTTCTTACACTGAGGATTTCTGCATCAGAAATGCTACTAAGTTAACAATTAGAGTACTTCAAGAAAGGATAATCCTGTTTTTTGTATTTTAACCATGTAGGAAGATGTTCAAAAAGTGTTCACGTTCACCGAATATTTTATGATTTATACTGATATGTATTTCCCCCCCTCACAGCTGAACACAATGAATGGATGGACATCACGATTTAAGATTTTGTTTGAAAATGACCCCCAAAATCCTAAAGATTATTCAGCTAAACTGGTCTTTCAATATAATGGATAATTTCTCATTATTCATGAAAATCCTAAAGAGTAATATTCTATAATTCTTACAGTAGATGTCTCTGGACTTCTTAACTTAGAGGCAGCTTATACTTGGCTTAGCCTACACCTTGTAAAGACAAACCATAATATTATAAACACATTGTGCAAAAACTTGCTACTCCGAAATATTTTATGATTAAGTCTCTATAATTTTAATATCTCAAAATTCTAATTAGCTACTTGGATAACTGAATTCAAAAGAATAAGATTTGCCATCTGCTAGAAATGGAAGCCAAATTAGAAAAGCTAAAAAGATGTGCATTCCCTAATAATTCTATGTCATGAAAATTCTACCAGGAATATTTTTATCCTCCTTTATACTCACTTTTCCCAGTGTGGTAGCCCATTATGTACATGAGTAAGCATCACAACATTTGTTAAAATAGCATTAACATTTATATTATTTATTCCATTCTAAAGGAGTAACAGTATCCCGTGGAGTACTATGAGTTGTTTATGATAACAATGCCATATATTTGCAGATATGCAACAAAGAAAACTGTTAAAAGGAGAAGGATTAAAGAAGTAATTATCATAATGTTTTAGAAATTACTCTTAAACCTACAATTCTTCTTTGACCATGACTCCACATTGTGTTTAGATTCCTCTGAACTAGTCAGATTTTCTACAGGCAATGATCTACTTTGGAAAAAAATGAAGTCTCTCTCTCAAAAAAACCCACCCCCAAAGACATCCCCTAATCAAACAACCGCTATGGGGAAGAACAGACAATAACCTCTCAGAAAACTCTACATAAAGGGTTCAGTTTTGATTGTATTAAGAAATATCAGTCTATTTTGACTTAGAATTTTCTGTTAATTATAAATTTAATCCACCACCTCACATAGCAATTAGACTAGTAAAATACTGTTATATTACCCAGAATCATCATTAATTTTA
>VWYH01009373.1:1276848-1306284 GCA_013399365.1 Pampusana beccarii
CAAAAAAAAAAAAAAAAAAGGAAATAATCTGCTTCTGTTAAAGAAGATGTGACATTACTCAGTTACAGATTACATTTTGCATGTATTGATTGGGTTATTCTTCCACAGATAACATGCTAACAGTTTTGGAACCCAAGCCAAGCAGTTACTACAAAGAACTACCAAGTACCGTAAAACAATACTCACAGGTACAAAAACAGGAATATTGGTCACTTCTATTTAAAAACGAGAAGATTTTTCTTCTATTTCTATATAACTATTGTTTCATATTAAAAAGACTCACTAAATTTTGATGAAATTTATATTAAAATTTTCTGAAAATAGGCAATGGCAAACTAGTACAGCAGAATTTATTTTTCTTATTAATGAGAATATTGGGAGAGCACTCGGAAACTGCACTTTACCATAGACTAAAAATTCATATTAAGCATATATTGCTGATTTGTGCACAAATTCAAATTGGCTAGTCTGGCTAACTTTCGTAGTTAGTGAAATCTCAGGTGATTCTGCCTTTGTATATATACACACATATATTTTTTTAATTCTGAGATCTCCGTTCACACTTTATATGAGATTGGCAACGAAACTCATTTATTACACTGGCACTGGATCAGATAATATAGGTTAAGAGTCAGAGATCAAACAAATTAGTTTATCTCATTGCAAACCAAGGCATGATCTGAACCATGATCTGAAGTTCAAGATATTATTTTTTTTTTTTTATAAAATTCTGTTCCTAAGTATCTTGAAGGGAAAATATTTCCCAAATTACTTAAAAACCATACAACAGGGTGTGTTGAAGTTTAAGTAACTGATATAAAATCACAGAATATTCTCACTATAAAGTGACAAGAGCCCTGAAGTATATTTTAGGATGGAGAAAGGAAACTGGACCATCTGCAGTCACTTGTATTAAAACTATTGTTATAATCTACATCTGCTGTGCTGATGGAAGTATAAAAATGTTAAATTGCACACTTTTTTTTGTTTACAATTTTAGAAATTTTACTAAAAGTATAAGTGTAAATTCTGCCACCATACATTCATGGTTCAGACCACTTAGCCTGTTTGGAAACCAAATGTACATTAGCACAGCTACTGCAGGTGCTGTGGATTGAAAAGTGCAGGAGCTGCAAACGTACCTGATGCTTAAGCATTAAACAACATATTAAAAAAAGACTACATAACATATAGTGCAGTGCACCACAGCTAGTCCTTTGTCTTTTCAGCAAGACTCTTGGAGACATTATGTATGAGTTACAGTCAAATGAAAATTATTCATAACACAGAAAGTAAAAACAAAGGTTTGGATACAGAAACACTTAACATCTTTAATCACTCATTTTTGTTTTGCAAGACAAACCAGACATAATTTGGAATGGCTCAGTGAGCTGTAAAAAATTGACAGTAGATATATGCAAGACGACTGAAAAAGCAATTATCTGAAACTAACGTGAGAGTTTATCAGGCAGAAATTAGACTTTTATGGGTAAAGTTAGAGTTTTGTATTAAAAGCAATATATTAAAATATATAAAACTTTGAGGGTAATATAGTTAAAAATTCCTTAGCAAATTACAGATTTTGTGTCTGTACAGCTTCCGCATTCTAATATCATTTATTCAGGTGTGAAAGATTCTGAAATAACAAATAATAAAAAAATACCATAATACATTAAAAAGGGGGAAAAAAACCATGAAACCTCTCTTTGGCTTTCGAGAGATCTTATGTCTGACTTCATCAACATTATAGATAACAAAATAATATTTTCAGTCCCTGAGGAGTTTGGACAGCGTTCACATCAGATATGCAGCTCTTGTAATATAGTCGTTTTGGAAAAGGTACATTAGAATGAATGCAGTATATCTCTCGCTGACCCCAGAGAAGACTTTGTTAAGTAGTTTGGAGTGTTCTGTACATTTTTCAAAGAGAACAGATGCTACACTAGGGCAAAATCTAATTATACTACGCAATTATATCAAAGTTTATAGTCTCATATGTTAAAAGGAGTAAGAAAGTTGTATTTTATAGCTTTCTAAAAGCTGTCCTGCGGATCTACAAGGTACCAATCCTACAACATCCTGTGCAGAAATTAGTATTTTGTGGCCAAACTCTTGTTTTCATAATTAATATTTTCCAATTAAAAATGACTGTTTAGAGTACATTCACATCTAGTATGAAGTAATATCCTATTAGATTGCAAAAATAAAGGTAGTGGAAAGAGAAACTACAAATGCGGAAAATACCAGCCACCTATATCACATAAGTCTGTATCTTAGAGTATATTAGCAGCAAAGAACAGATACCTACTTCTTGTATGATGAGGGTCAAATGGCGGTTAAGTTGGGTCAAATGATGAATAAGTGAGTATAGTACAATATTTAAGTGTGAAAGTGAGGAGGCTGTAAAAAGCTAACATTTCTCATTCTTTCTATGGATGAGTGTTTGAAATGACAGCATATGCATCATGAGGATGTACTCTTTAACTCAATTTATAGTTAATTGGCTGGGACGGAAGAAGAAAAAGATGGTGAGGGAGAGATTCTTCATAAAAAATAACATTTGTGTATCTAAATGTTTTTAATACACCAGCTGTTTTGATAGTACTATCTCACACAAAATATGTCAAGTGATTCTTAGGGGTATTTTTTTCCCCTGTCCAGGACATATTTTAAATGAGAGTGGAGGTTATCTTCATTCATCGAAATCCTGAGTACACTGCTGCAAGTAGGCTAAAGGAGGGACTCTTTTTTTCTAAAGTCTCCCCTTGATCATTCCCAAATTTTTCCCTAAAGGACATTTTCCAATATTTTTATCCAGGCTTATTTTTTTTTTTAAAATTAAAATATTATTCCATCTATATTCCTTTAAGAGGAAGAGTTTAGTCTTTACATTGCCATTATGTGATATCTTACATGTTATTACATAACGGTGATTTTGCTGTTACTCACTAGCAATGTTGATTTCTCACATGAGGTAAGAATATGTCCTTCCCAACACCTCCTTTCTTACTATTCCACCCTTAAGCATACAGCTTTTCTTCTTGTTTCACATAAACATCATTTCCTTACATTGAACAGAGCTCTACATTTGCAAAATCCACACTTGTCTGTGCCTTAACAATTACTTTTATGGATCACAGATTATTTGGTTCATCTCATTTTTCGGACTACCATAAATGATTAACTAACTAAATAAATAAACCTTTCAGTATCTGAACAACTGATGGAACTATGCTCATTTAATACATAATAACTACAAACAAAGAACTTCTTTAGTTTAAACTTTCGTTACTGAATTTCTGTATCATAGAAACAGGTTATTGCCTTATTTTGAATTTAAGTTTTATACTATGTTTAATGAGGCTTGCTAAATCTGACACATGGTATCTAGATACTTCAGTGATAGATACATTGGAAATACCAAAACAGATACATTAGACAAAATTAGCACTGTATGTGCTAAAGTTGATTGATTACTTGATGAGGATTATATTCCCTTTACTGTTCTCTAAACCCCAGCTTTATTAACTCCAACCAATTATCTCCAGCTCTTCAATTTATAGAACTAATCGTGCCTCATTTCAGCTTCCCCGTATAGCTGATGGAGACTTAAGAGACAGAAGATTTCTACAGATACATACAACTATATATGTGTAAAAAACCAGTTTTTTTAAATTGAAACACGTTTAAACATACATGTATATTAATTGATTTTTTTTTTTCCACAAGCAATTGCCTGCATATGAATACTTAATAAATTTAATTCTTTTTTTTTTTTTTCTTGTAGGATAATCTGAATCTTGATTGTGCTCATGTTATTCTATAAAACCTTTACACTTTCTCTTTACTAACTAAAAAAATAGCAGAGATATTTGTTTTGTTTTCATTGTTTCTGTATTAAATTTATAGCACTGAAGTCTATACCTGTGATGTATAGAGGAGAGTGTTTTTTCTCATGCTCGAAGCATTGATTTTCTATACCAATTTAAAGGAGACACTGCATCTACAGAAGAGGTAATGAATAACATCTTCATAGTCTGAGAGGCACTCTAAATAAACATTTGCAAGAATTGATTTCACCTTCGGTTTGCCCTCTGTCTTGGAAAAAGTTTTGTGTGGATTGTTATTAATATTAATCTATTAAGCTAATTTTCATAGCAATAACTTTGTTCTCTGTCTGGATGAAGATTGAAAATATATATTAAAATCAGTTTGGTAATGGATACACATTTAGAACTATGCATAAATTCATAATTTTAACTGCTACTGACCACTTAACACTTCAATCAAAAGTTCTGTTTAAGAATATTGGATGCATTACACAGTTTGGAACAGGACCCAGTCCTTTAGGAACCAATCATATCATTATTACAGGGGCATAAAATTGACTGTTAAGTTATTGTAATATTGTATGGATAAAAAGAGTTTTCACAATAAAAAAAATTTATTTGCTGTAGGAATTTAAAGACAACTGTTGTTTATTTATTTTATTTACAGGAAGTCAGAGTTAAGTTAGGTTGACTGTAAATTCAGTATTTACTAGGCATTTATGCTTTAATCTGACATGATAATTGATTTTGCCTTTTTTTTTTAAGCAGAAAATACACTGCCATTATTTTATTTTGTTATTGTAAGGGAGCTTCCACAGAAAGTGCTTCACTGTTAAACAATCCTCTCAAGCAGCAATGGTAATATAATTAGGTCTCTGTAGACTTATTCTGAAGCCATTTAGTGCTAAGGCGTAATCTCCTATCATGACATAATAATGTGGTCTCCATGGACTAGCTTAGCGATTGCTTTGACACTATAATGGCAATATAATAACTTCATATGAGACTCCACATAGATTTCTACTAAAGCAACTTCTGCCTTGTAATAGCTGCGCTGCAATGCCCACTTAATGGAATATTCTGACTTGCTCTGTCCTCGTTACAAGACTTATAAGTACTGTCATATAAAGCAGAGTACAGCGAACCTGGAACCTCGTCTCTGACAAACACTGGTAAAGGAGCCTTGCAGAAACAAGAGAGGAAACAGGACATGAGTAGGTAATCTCAATATATTCCCATGATGAAAAAGCATTAAAACAGTAAAGACTCACACAATGTAATGTCTTTTACTTCAAAGATTTAGATAACGGTACTGCTAGCATGATAATACTCCCATGACTTCACAACTCCAAGACGTGTCACATCCTTGCATGGAGAAACCTCTCTTCCCCTCTCTTTTTGCTTCCTCTCTATGTCAATGATAATTTATATTAAGTCTGGAAAAGTTTCTTGGAAGGTTCTCATTCATGTTTCAAGTTCAACTTTTATCTCTCTGCCATGGAAATATTTTAATGGGAAGAAGTTTGAGATTCTTAGAGAACTTGTGAGAAATATCTAGAAAGGTAATCTCTGGTCCCACCAGACTCAACACCATGACTGGCAAACTCCTGGATCTGATGCCAGTTTATCCAAAAATGCTTGCACAGCAAATCCACAAAACCACACTTTGGAGCAAGTTTTCTTACATTAAGATAACACTATTAAAATAGTTCAAAAAAGGAGGAAAATGGCAGAAATTAATTAGGAGATCATGAAGATATATACATGAATCACCTTGTGTCGGAGCTATGAGCCTTAATTGGCAACACACACACAAGAACTTTACACATGCAAGTTCTTTGCAGACTTTTTTGTTTTCACACTATGGAGCATGTATAAGGAAAACAAATAAATGAAAGAGGATCATGCCTTCCATAACCCTATGATGAGGTACCTTAAATATACAAGGAGATGTCAAAACGAAAGTTTACAAATACCAACAGCTATATCCTGCAAGACTTAAATAAATAGTTTAGTGGATGACAATACAAATGCTCAGTAGCAGCATCCCACATGAAATATATAGATAGTGATTTGGGAAAAGCTTGAATGCTCAAGCTTTCGTATCGTACAAATTAAAACAATTCTAAATTTTCCCAAAATTCAAGATGTGCAGTAGAGTAACTAGCAAAACATGTTTCTAGTTGACCTCAATGTATTTATAGGTGGCTGTTATATATAATTCAAATTCAGTTCATGGAATTGAAAGAAAATCCTATGGTATTATGGTTAAAGTCAAAGAGCTTGAGGGAAGAAGGTGCATTTTTAGAATTAGCAATAACTACCCTAGGAAAAGCAACTAGTTTGAAGACTGATTCTTCTATTTTATACAAGGTAATTACTCATTCCTGTTTAGGCAGTTCCTGGAAGAAGGTGGGTTTACGCACAGCCATTTGTCTTTGTTAAAGTCAAA
The DNA here is from genome assembly GCA_013399365.1 of Pampusana beccarii. Taxonomy (NCBI): domain Eukaryota; kingdom Metazoa; phylum Chordata; class Aves; order Columbiformes; family Columbidae; genus Pampusana; species Pampusana beccarii. The sequence continues at coordinate 1,283,131 of VWYH01009373.1, forward strand.
GGTGAATTTTATGTGGTCCAGATTCTAACCTAGAAAAATCCCTCAGCTTTAAAATGTAATAGTCTCGCTGAGTTTTTTGAAACAATCTCGCTAACATGCTATTAAAATTCTACAAGGTGTTGTACGTTTGGCATGTTGTAGAAATACTAACCTCAATATATCCAGCTAATTACAAAGAATATTTGACACTTGAATCATCAAGAACTTACGGGTTCATTTTCTTAAGCATTTTTGTGCCTATTGCACTAACTTTTAATTTTTAGGGGGATATTAGAAAACCCAGCGTATTGTACAATAAATAAAAATCAAAATTATGCCTGCAATGTTTCACTTTGTGTGAGTGCATGTACACAAGCATTCTACTTCGCCTACATATTTCTCAATGTGTAAGTCAGGTGCAACAAAAATTGATGTGGCCACACCTTCAAAGACACTAGATTCCTATTTGCTTCGCTGAAATAGGTACCCTAATAAAGAAGATGAGAACTGTTTGTATCTCTCTTGGAGAAGGTTAAGGCCAGGCTTTTGAAATGCTAGAGTATCAACACAGAACAGAGAGAGAGAAAAGGGATGAATGTTTCAAATGGAGGAAAAACTGCAGTCATAGATGTTAGCTGGTAAAAAAATCGAACTGTGAGAGACCAAGTGTCATGAGCTCTGCTGCTTACAAAACTGTTTCTAAATAGGGCGTGCTTGTACAATTCCCTCTAGTCTCAAAAACAACAGTAGGACTAGAGCCCCAAAATGCTTTCTCCAAGTCTATCAACTCATAAAATTTTATACATCTTATATGTAAATATGAAATCGGATATAATTCATTTGATATTTTTCCCCTCGAACTTAAGTCAGATTCATCTATTTTTGGATTTTAATAAAACATATTTCTTAATATTACAAATTTAAATTGTCATTAAAGCAGTTCTTATCCCATACATGCTAGAAGCAGCTTTTGTTTTATTATCCCATGTTTCATTTTTCAAGATTTCAGAAAGTATTTGGTATAAATGTTTTAATTGCTTATCACAGATGCAAGAAGCAGGCTGGCTTCGAGTCAGCAAAATTGAATGCTGAAGAACCTTTTTGAAAATTGAAACAAATTAATTTTAGAACAGTAAACTGAAAAATAAAATCTCTGCAACATAAACACCCTGCTGAAGGAGAATTTTATTATCCAACATATCTAACAGCTTCTTTTGATCTACCTTGAACACACTTTTATTACTTTAATTGGAAAACAGTTAAAAACGTGTCTCATAGTAAGAGCTATGCAAATACTCCACTTTCTTTAAATGGCCTCAGGAAAGAAAGAAGAAATTTTGGAATAAAATTATAACCAGGCTATTTCCTATGATGCAATAACAAAAAGGATCTTATGAAGATAACTGTGTTACCATTGGGGTAGGGAGAGAAGTACATGGGTCACAGAAATTTTTTCACATAAGGCATGTAAAAATCATAAATGTTAACTGAACTTGTGTTTATTTTGTGATGGAGAACATATTCACAATGGGGATTCATGTTCTGACCCTTATCAGCACAGGTTTTGACACGGGTAATTCAGGGAAACAAATGAGAACCAACCGCTTTCATAAATTATATTGGAATCACAGAGTTAGATGGACACTGAGAAGCAGCTTCCTTGTTAAATGTAGATTTTAAAGAAACCTTCACTCACAATGCAGAATAAATAAATTGAGATTTTTATATATATATATATATACACAAATTCCTTTTTTTAGTCCAGTAACTTGTAAACTATGTTTAAAACATGAGATATAATACAGATATGAATAAAACTATATGTTAATCACTGAATAGAATATCAAGTACAGAAGTACTTTCAATTTTTGATACATGCGTTTATATTTTCATGCAATATGCAGTAAATGTAGTTATACACATCTGATAAGGTAGTGGATGAGCATTCTCACCATAATACATTGAGCATATCCACATTTATATCTTTTTTTGTGTGTTCTTTAATTACTGTAATTAAGGATACACATAACTGTCACTCTAGCACACAACTCCATCGCCATCTTTGACATATTTCTTTCACCAAATGCTCTCACCCTAAATAAAAATATATGGAGATTGTCCCTTCAAATTCATCAAGACTTATTTTTTCCAACATTAAGGTGACTAGGCCATCAACATTTTGAGTACTGAGCCATCCTTTGCCTTTTTCACTGAACATATTTCTACAAAGATAATTTTCTAGCTTGTTAATCTGCTTATATCATTAACCTCTTGGCATTAGTTTACAATCGTCCTTTCTTCTGCTTTCTAAAACTGCTTATTGTTTGCTTGAGTTTTCAAGGTCAGGTCCCCATTCTACCAATCACTTCTGACATGCTTATTCCTCTTACTGAATTGCTCCACTACTACATTTCCAGTCAAATGCATTCATGTATTTTCATATGTTATCTACTTTGCATGTTTGTGACAAACTCACACAGGTACCTCTAATGATTTTCCCTTTATTTTTCCCTTACTGTGTAAAACACTCGACAACAACTATGCTGCTGATATGGCAACAACCCTACATGTTGCACCAACTAAATATTATTATAACACTGCCGGGTACTGCCACCTCTCTCATTTAGCTTACAAGCTTATTGGGACACAAACCACCCATCCTTTTGTTCCACACTTGTAGAGCATTTAGTATAATGGTGCATTCAACAGTGACAAGCAAAAGTACAAAGCAACAGGAAATTCTGAGCACAGGAGATTTTGATTAGATATTAGGATTTTCTTCTTTTTTTTTTTTTCCCCCTGCCATTAGGGTGTTCAAACACTGGCATGTGAACTAAAAATGCTGAGAACTGCCCTCCCTCAAGACATTCAAAACTTGCTGCAGTAACCTGACCCAATCTACTCTGCTGTGAGGTGTGTGAGGAGCAAAAGAAGTTGGAAAAAATGACCTCCAGAGTGCCTTCCAACTTGGAATTAAAGTCATGTTCTGCTGACGCAAAAAATAAAATTAAAGTGATGAGTACCATAAATGCCTCTGTTGCAAAACGTAACAAATACAAAATTATTGGAAAAAGTCCGATAATGCAATTCCTTTTATATACCAGTTTTATTTTCACTGATATACTGCTTATGTTATGAGCTGTAACTAAACCCTGCATACTACTAGGATACGGATTAATTTTTTAATAATTTTCCTTTGGATCACCAGTTTTCCTCACACACAAAATGCAAGAAAATACCTTTACAGCTTCACAACAAAAGGAATTATTCCAGATACAGTAGAATACAGCATGCCTGTTACAATTTTTCTTTCTTTGATTCAGTGCAATATAGTGTAAATTTCATGTAAATAAATAGTATTTACTAGATATTAATCGAGAAGACATTTTCTAGGCATGGTATGAAGAAGAGCCAGAAGCCTTTCACTTTTATGCACCTTTAACATTTTTTATATCAGCACTTTTCTCATTCTGTCTCTGACAGGTTTCAATTTATAATGTTCTTTTTTTATATTCTCAACACAGCAATCAAATCTTTAGACCTTGAGGAGAAGGAGGAAATTAAGGCCATTAACATGTTAGAGAATTGTTTGATTTACTCATTATAAATTATTCTGAATCTGAGCAGCTCATAAGACATGCCCAAAGGGAAGACAAATTTTGATTGGCAGTGTCAAAAAAGTCGAAGGCACAGAGAGGTTTTGTTAATAATTGCTAAATGTCATTAAGAAACGTTGTTTGCTACCTGTCCAGAATCATGGTGAATTCTAATCCAGAATTTCTCAGGTGTCAAACATAGTAAGATCTCTATTTATAAAGAAAAGAAAGATTAATAATATACATTTACCTGTTGTAAACATTCTCTTAATAACTATAAAATCAGAAAATACTTAAACTAGTCAAGCTAGAAAAACAAACTTGAAGGCAGCAAGAACCCTCCTATCTCCTTTTTTTTTTTTCACTAAATCACAAACAAAAATATCACTTTATAGCTATACCTATAAAAAAGATCATTAGCCTGGTTTCTAAACTAGACATCTTATGCTTCTGTTTTTGTGACAAATACCTAAAACATCACTAGACAGCGATAAAAAGCCTCATGACTGACAGCCTGGCACAAAAGTGAGACTGGACGGCACTTCACGTGTCACCACACACATACTACCCGCAGGGGAAGAACTTTCTCTATTTTACCTTTCTAATTCCAGTATCTGTGGCCTAGATACGGATTTGTACTCCAGGCATATCTGTATGTTTGCCGTAAAGGGGAGAAGTCCAATCCATGCAGATACTCTCCAAAGTGTAAAGCCTGTCACCAAGTCTCCCCTGCAGAGCTGTTCAAGTGCCAGAGGTGCCAGATCCCAACCTACACTGCCCCAGGTTTTGACAGAGAAAAGTCCTTGTGACAAGGACAGCCACCAGTTCAGCATCAGCCAAGTGGACCTTATCAGACCCCCACCTTTACCCTCTTCGTTATTAGCTATTTAATAACGTAAAAATACGGTAACTGTCCTATGTCAAGCATGGCAGGTTCACAGTCTATGTGCCAATCAAATGCACAAGCTTCCAGAAAAATGCTTGCTGATACAAGTAAATTCTGCAAAGACCTAGTTTTAAGGGAAACAAAATCCACAATATTCTAGGAAAGGAGGAAAGAATATTCCTACCACCCCTCCACCTGAATCTAACCCCAAAAAACTTACATGAAAAATCAAGTGATAGGCCTTGCAGGTGCAACTGTGCTAATGAACAGCTTTTCTAGGTATCTGGGCTTAGCCAGATTGTGGAAGAGGGTCTATCCTTTGTGTACCAACCAAAGGTAACAGTCTAGATGAACACAGGTGCCCCACGAGTCCTGTGCCCCTGGACTGGCACGTGATGCACTTTGGAACCATAAGTGCTGAAGTGCTTAATATGCCGATTTCAAGCATTAGTTATGGTGGAAGACAGAGGGAAAAAGATCATGAGAGCACTATTTGTGTTACTAGTACAACAAAACTGTTCACTACAATGAACAGTTGGATAGACGCACGGATGTGCATATTTTTGTAGCTTTTTTTATTACCTGTAAAAACTCTATTAGGGTAGCCAGCTAAAAAGTCATGTGTGGATTTTTTTAATACTGCCTCCACCCTCCCCCTTCCAGGCAATGTTCCCCTCCAGCAGTTTTAAAGCCCTGCCTAGTTTTTGAAGCCACCTTGATGGCTGTATATTTTTCTGAAATAAATAAGGCGGTCTAATATGGCATATTGTCTCAGTAACACTCTGTGAACAACTAAGGGCTAACACATGATTCTCTTCTGATTTTCAGAAGCAGTACTTGAGTGCTCTGTGTTCAGAATTAAATGTACTTGACAGAGAATTTGCCATACACAGGAATTTTTAAAGTCAAGTGAGACCAAAATTTTATTTTGGTAGTAATCAAGATTTTCCATTTGTATTGGAAATGTCATATTGGGCTTTTTTACAGCTGTAGCTTTATTATTGCAGACCACTAAAATTACAAAGCAGTTGCAACCACTGCTTCAAGGTTTTTTTGTTTCATTTTTACAAGATCACAGATAATTATCATTTTCTTTAGAAATCATTTTTTCTTTAAGAAACAAACCAGTAGTTATTCATTTTTAATGTACTGAACTAAGGATTTGTCTTTGATATCATTATTACAGACATTGCACATCTGTAAATTTGAAATTATAGGACAGCAAATACCTTCAGAAGGACAGACATTGCCTTTGAAGTCAGTATATATTTGGTTTAACACAAATGTAATTTCACAGCAAACTGCCTTTTATTGTTCACTGTTGTTTTGTCCTGACACTCAACGTCTTGTAAAAAACATTCTGAAGTTGGATATAAATAAGTAATGTAGTACTTTCCTTTAAACTCTTCTGAAAATAGGATAAATGGAGACAAGCAATTAGAACAATGACCATATTCTTTTGTACACAGACCTGCATGAATGCCAGTGCCCAACATACACTAAGAAGCACCACGTCTGCATCTGATGGCTTGTCTATTTAAAGTAATGGATCAGATTTGCAGCTATTTTAAATGCTCTAGTGTAGCATTTTTTCTTTATCTGAATACTTTTTTTTGCAGGACAAATCCTGCTTTGCCATGAGGAAATAATGTTGTTTTTGAAGTTTCAGGGAGTTTGTTTTTGTCTTTAAGCCCTGTAAAATATAGTTTTTTTCAGGTAATATGGGAGAAGATAAATTATACTCTTAAACATTTAAAAAAAAGCTTTTAGTTTTACTCCATGAGACTGAGAGGGGCCTGACTACCTCCAGAGTCTATACAAGCCTGGAAACCAAGAAGAGGGAGCCCACTGTCACGAAAAGGAGAGATTTGGCTAGCAAAAAATTGAAATCAGGATTACTCTTCCCTATGGCAAGAGCGAGTCTTCTGTCATCAAATGAAACATACAGCAACATGTAACTGACCTAAGACTGCTTAATTCATTTAGAAAACTTAGTGCTGCATATTTATGATAAGATGCTTATTGTGAAAGTGTAAGGAATATGACAAATTTCTATCAGTGTTAAAGGCCTACATCATTTAAATAGCAGCCATGCCCACAAAAACTCAATCTAGGACAATACTGCTAGTGTCCAACATTTAGGAAAGAAAAATAAAAAGAGAATGCACATACACTTCAATGAGCTCTGAATTCAAACAAAAGTAGACCATATAACCACGATGTCTGGACTAAAATTAAAGCTGAGTGTAAGAGCAAAAGAAGGAGATGACAGATAGAAAAAGATGTGTTGGTAGATACTTTAAAGACCCTCATGGTCTACACAGAGAGTGTGACAGAACTTCTCTGTCCACTGTCTCCTCAGAAAGCCAGGGAAACATCTGATTCTTTTTCCAGAAAAGTGTGTCACACAGGGCTGTTATTCACAGGTACTGAACTTTATAGCTCCCATTAGTACAAATAGATAGTAAATAATTTTTCAAGAAGAATGAGAAGCAAGATATGCTGTGTGCCCCACCACGGCACCATGCAATTTAAATGTCTGAAAGAAGAGATTTTCCTTTTTAGTATTGCTCAGCTTTGCCTTGACTGCGAGTGAACAAATAAACCCCTCCTGACTGCAGCTTTGTGACTCTGTAACAGCAAAAGATGTTTTCTAATGGGCACAATAAAACCTTGAAAATGTTAAACATCCTGATTTATGTTAAACAGTCATGAAATGTTAATACAAGGGGTCTAATTATCTTCTTTTTCCTGATAATTTTACATTGCTGTAATGCCTTTGACTCCAGTACAGTGATACTTGACTCACATTATGCCAATGACATGGTACTGAGCCAGAATTTGATGCAATTGATGAAACATGACAAGTGTAAAAAATTAAATGAAAGAAAACATTTCCTTTGATTTCATAATTGTGATCAGCTTGACATAAAGTTGGTTGTCTAAATTTCTGGCAAGCTTAAGGATAGAAAGCATTGGTAAGTCAGGAAGGCTTCCAAGTTTTTGAAAAAATAATAGTTCTATTCCAACATATTTCATTGATAAAATAACCAGTAACAAGACACTGCTTGAAAATACTTGTGTGTCACAGCTGATTATTCAACTTATTAAATTATCTTATCCAATGAATCTTCTATCAAAAATAACCAAGGTATATATGCATATTTTCTATTATAAAATACCAATGAATATGTTTTATGTTTTCTTAATGTGTTTTGCTAATACATTTTTCTCAACAGATGCAGAGATCCATTTTCAAGCCTGAAGGAAATAATAATCCCACATCCACTGAATACTGCAAATAAGCTCTTCTAAATACCACTGTAACCTAAAAATATTCTTGTGTTGTCTTTTTCATATGATGTAATTGCATGAATTATCTAATGTTATGTCAATTTTTATGAATATTAATTTATTTTAAATCATGCCATCATACTTTCATTCTCTCCTGTGCATTAATAAATGAGCTACTGGTTCCATTCTGGGTTTCAAATATTTCAGTTTTGTTGTACTTAAAAATAAGTGTTTAAAAGAGATTTTTGAGAGAAAAAAAAGAAAAAAAGTGGAATTACAAGGCCCAGAATGGCATGAACAGTAACAAAGTTTCAAGATTTTCTACTGTGTTGGCAGAGACAGAACAAAACAGATAACCTGGATAAAGAGCTCCACCTTGATGACAAATATCTAGAAAAATTGCTGTATGTTTATGGAAACTCCTTTGTGGGGTAGGGAAGAAGAGCAAAGTCTGAACAGTAAAAATTATGCCTTGAGTTAGTATTGCTATGTCTGGAATGATCATATAAATTCATTTCTTTCAGTGCACAATATTTCAGACACAAGAGAACAACCAGCATTCATTTTTGATCTATGAACAGAGCACTGAACTATTAACATAGATTTGTATGATAATTTAAAATAGTGACTAACGGACAAACCAATACTATTCACCAGTCAATTTATATAATGTCTGAAGTATGCAAATCTGTTAAAAAAATGCAGCATACATGGTATGGGAAACATCTTACCAGCTGTAACTGAAAAATGAATTTTCCTTAAAAAGGAATTTTATGGCATGTGGAAGAGTAGTACGTCAAAAGACGAAAGTTATAAAAAGTTATAAAAAGATGAAAGATACAAAAGAAATCATCATCCTAATGACTGGAGGTTTCTTTGAAACCTGAGAATGACTGAATTATAACTATTTAATAATATAAGAAATCAGCAGGAGGCAGAAATAATCAAACACTTTATACAGGTTTATAGCAAAGGGATTGCTAAAATCTCTCCCTCTCCATTTCTGTTTTAAAAACCCTTGTTGAGTAAAGGTTATGAACAGAACTAGGAGTAAGAAACTATAAAAAGCACAGCTGGGCTTTTACTAAATTTATTACTTCGAACTAAACGTTACAACCCAGAATCTCCCATTGGTTTCACCCAATGGTACTTTTGACCAGCAAAGGTTGATAAACACATCCAACTTGTGATCAATCTGACACAATACAGGGGTTTTGCTGGAAAGTGCCAGAGATGATACCACATCACTAACTTCTGCTTCTGCTGTAAACATTTAACAACTTTCAGAGACATTCTTATATTCTTGCTTTCATAAAAAGTTCTTGTTCTGCAGAGCTCTGGTTTTATGAAGGTCAATAATCAAATGATCCAATTCATACCTTATATACTTCAGTTCCAATGATCTGAGAAATTTCTTAAGACTTATTTTTCTTTTTTCTGTGGGAACATTGCCTATTTCCCCTGTATTCAGGTAAACAGTTACAGATCTAAAAAAGGGAACTGAATTTTTATGTCTTAAAAGACTCATCTGAAAGAGGAATACTGATTTCAGTCTTCAGAACCAGACATAAAACTGCTTTCAAATGTTAAATCTTTATATACCTCACAATTTATACTTATAAATGTTGTAGCTCCTTTCAAAAAGTGACAGAATTCTGTAATGTAAAAGATGAGTTCCAGTTTAGTGAAGTATAGCCACTATCTACCATTTATATAACATAGAGATGAAACATGTCCATTGAAACTATCAAGTTAAAGTATGTAAATAGTGCCCTACAGATGATGTCACAAGGTTGGACTGTCTAAAAAGGCAGTTTATTGGGAAAGTTAGAAATATTAAGTATAAATAGCACAGTAGCTTACAAAATATAATGAAATCTTTCATCCATGAGTTATGGTAAAGATTTTTATGGGTTCAGTATCTAATAGAATTTATTTCTGATACGTATTTCATATTGACTTTTTCACTAATAATCCCATATCTGTCCATCAACTTACGGATTTTGACTTCATACACCAAAATAAAAAATATTTATATAAATACAGGACTTCTGTACATCTGAAAACTCCTTTAAATAAAAAGCATACTAAGATACCGAGATATGTGGCTATACAGCAATAAGCGAATACAACAGAAAGTTGCACTGTCATTGACTTATGGAGATAATAAACGTGGGCAGCACAACTCATACCACTTTACAAAAATATCTGGTGGTAATATTAAAGTGCAGCGTCACAGCAGTAAGCATAAGACCTGGACATCCAAAATGGAAGCAAGATTTAGACTCACACTTCTTGCAACCCATACTATTAGTCTGAAGGCAAGATCACTTTTCCTTTCCCTTCAAGATGATTAAATGTGCAGCTAGTTATCTTTGTTTCTATGATTGTAAAATGATGAAGCTCCAAAAGTACTCTCTCATATTTGATAGGTTTTACATTTTCTTCTGAAAGCTGACTTCTGCTTTATGCCATTCCTACTTTTGCTGTACACAATCCCCTTCTTTGCAATATCAGCAGTAGAATACACAGTTTGTAACTGTACTGGATTTACTGCATCATAAAATATTTGCATGCTTTGAAGGAAAGGTGTAATAATGCATGTTAAGTTGTTCCAAGAAAAGAATTATTACAGTGCACAGTATGCTAATCAGTGCAACATTATATTACTTTTTATTAACCGAAATCTAGATCATATGTATGATGAGGGTACTAAAAGATTTGTTGAAAGCTCCTGCAACAGCAGGTCACATTTTAATACCTTAATGGGCAACTACTGCATAATGTTTCCTAACCTCATATGCTTATCTTTGTAAACTTTATGCTGACCTTCGAAACTAAAGATAGATCAATACCATTTTATAAGACTGTAAGACTGTATGAAACACTAAGTCAATATTGTATTTTTATCACACTTGTAATGTAATGCAATTCTGTACATCAAATAAACCTGAAAGTACCAGTAAAGGCTAGAAATTTTGTTTAGAGATATTAATTCAGACAAGCACTGGCCAACAGCAAAGTCACTGAATGCCAAAAGCTTTCATCAGCCCAGAGACGCCCTAGTGGCCTTATAATCGCTAAACTTTGAAAGTCGTCCCCCTCCCCAACAAAAGGATTAAATTACTGCAAATTTAAATTGTCCAAACGAGAAAATTCAAAATGAGGAGCCACAGATCTTTAAGATCTCATGCGTGTATCATCTCATAATTAATAAGAGAAGAAGAGATGAAACAAATCCCCACAGGGAAGTTCCTCACAAAATGTCAATTTTTTTAGTAAGTTTGAGAATCACAAGCAATACGAGACACTGATATATTTATTTTAGCAAAGGAAAAAGCCAACCCATTTCCTGCCCTGCATGTCAAAAAAACAAACCAAAACCAAACAAAACCAAAAAACCCAAAACCAAACCAAACCAAACCAAGAACATACATTTAGAGAGGTGTAGTTGCACGGGATCTGAACCTGTTATCTTCCAAATGCCTTCAAGTTCATACACACGTCAAATACCACAGAAGAGTTCACAAACACAAGAGACAGAACTCACTGTTCCGGGGACCATCCATACAGATTATTTTAAATGTAATGATTACTTATTTACCCTTCATGATACTCAAACATCTAAAATCTTACGCAAAGCAAGAATGAGCAACTGTAGTCAACCAAGAGAGTGGCATATTGGATGTGTACACTTTAATGCTTGTCTCTAGTCGAACTCTGTTGGAATTGACTCACAAACAGCACCTTAATTCCGGAGTGTGTTTTACAGAACAGATTTAGTAAAAATAATGTTTTCTCTGCTCTTATATCACAGTTTTTAGTTCAAAGAAGCTCATTGTATATTTTTATAAAACACACACACAAACATAAATGAACTTCTAAAAATGTACAGGACTTGAAAAATACAGTTGTGAAGAAGATTAAAAGAGAAACAGCAACATTAGATTATTTGCCTTACCTTGAAAGGAAAAATAAAGAGAAACATGGTGTAAGTAGGTATAATTAGCATTCATAATTGTTTCTGAAGAATCTCTTACATTTGAGGTGCAAGCACAAATAGAGCTCGCAGGTGGATCTCTGCTCCACCATGGACCTCCACATGCACAGCCAGCTTCACCATGGGCTTCACCACGGGCTGGGGGGCAATTTCTGCTTCAGCACCTGCAACACCTCCCGCCGTACTTCTGCACTGACCTTGGTGTCTGTGGAGCTGTTTCTCTCACACATTATCACTCCTCTCTCCAGCTGCAGTTGTGTAGGTTTTTTTGTTTGTTTGGGTTCCCCCCCCAGCTCTTCCTAACTATATAACCCGAGGGTGCTACCACTGTTACTGACTGCCTCTGCCTTCACCAGGTGCAGGTCCATATTACAGCCAGTTGGCATTGCCTCCATCAGACGTCGGGGAAGTTTCTAGAAGTTTCTAACAGAAGCCACCCCTGTAGCCCTGCCACTACCAAAACCTTGTCACGCAAACCCAATGCAAAGGCTCTTTCCATCTTTACGGTAGACTTGGGTTTCCTTGGGCCCAGGATCCAAACCTCTCAGTTCTGAATTCTTTCCAACACTGGTTTTATCACAGTTTGGTTGACATATCTTTAATCAGAACTATTTTCCTTTGATAGTTAAAGCATTCATCTTCCCAGCTGTGAGCTGCTCACCATTCTTTTTGTAATTAACACATATATAAGCTGTGCAAGTTGGAGGTATAATACTCAGCTTCAAGGGCAAAACTATTTTATTGCCCTCAGCATGAGAAAACTGCACACATGAAATACGTCCCTTGTAAGTGAAATCCCCAAACACCCTATCTCTAAAGACAAAAGTATTTCTTTTGTCCAAATAAAGTTGCAAAGGCAATCTCCAAACAAGCATTCAGTTGGATCAATAGCTAGAAATTGAATAGAAGAATGTCTCATGCTGCGTTATAGAATTTTCAGAAGATTTGAACAACACAAACCCAGTTTTTCAAGTTCCACCACTGGGATTTACAGTCTTGTTTTCTGACTCTAGGAGAAAAACACCAAAAAACATATTCACAAACTAAAAAAGTACCACCATATAGTCAAATCATATCAGGGGTGTAACTTAAACCCAGAAAAGCAAGAGCATTCAAAGTCAGGCTCGGGTGTTTAGGTATACTGTAGAGATGTTGAGAGATGAATAAGATGCCTATCTCGTTTGCCCAGGTGCAACAGATATATTCACATTTAGTAGGATCTGATAAGATATATTTCAAAATGAAAATTATCATGCACATGAAAACAGTCTTTCCATGAATTTTTAGGGGAATATTGTTAACTTTTTTTTTCTTATATATGTAGCTACTATAATCTTTCTTGATAGACAAGGTATCAATTACTGTATTTTCTATAGCACAATACCAGAAGACAGATATTTTGAACATTATCTCCCAGTCTACAAGATAAATATTTCTTCTGACTTCACCATTCATGGAGAAAAGTAAATTTGCTCCATTACATGAAGAAAAACGCATTCAAGTTGTAATTCACACAAAAAATGAGAAATACCCCTTTTGAGTGTTCTCCTCTTCTTTGTGGAAAATAACGTCAGGCCTGAAATTATTTTTTTTTAATTTGTTTTGCTTTGGTTAGGAATACTATAGCAATGTGATCTGGGCGAGTTACTCAACTCCTAAGACAAGATGACAACAGAAGTCAAAAGAGCGGTTTCACACATACCCAGGAGTCCACAGTTCCTACCACGTCTGATTTGGTTTTGGTGTAATCTGTCTGATTACGCAAAGTATCATGCTGTTTTCCACAGCAAACCCAGATGTTCCAGAGAGTACATAATTCCCACAACATATCTCTTGTGCTGAAAACAGATCCAGAAGAATGGGTAGGAATATATGACTAGCAGACTTGGATCCAACCACATACAGGATTGCATACCTGTCTGGAATTGTGCTGCACGTTTCTCTTTCATTTTCCCAAGTTCTTTGAAGTAAACTAATTTTTCCTCCAAAGAACTCCAATCCTCTATCCAATACTGGATCCAAAACCAGCATAAGCAGCATACTATTCTTATTAAAGAAAGATATATGAAATATTTCTTTATCAAACATATGCCAGCATCATAGGCATTCTCAGAAATGATGACTGAGAAATTTGAAAAAATAGGGAAAATATTTATAACATATTATAAGGAAAAAATAATAAAATATTTAACATTTTTAATAATTCAAGAGAAAGTATGTCATTCAGACAACAAAAGGACCCACGGAATTACCCATTATCCAGATCTGATACAAGATCTCGGTCTCTGATACAAGAAGCATACATTCCAACTATGTAAGTAACACACTTGTTTCACCATGTCAGACTTTCAATATTTCCAGTTATACCTACTACAAGCTTCTAGGCACTACAGCTGTGTAGAGCATATATTTCCTCATTAAGACAGTGGTGATACAACCAACATTTAAATATGTGAATATGTAATTCATCACAAGTACGGGATTAGTTATCTGGGTAAAGACTCATGAATACATATGAAAACAGTGATTACCTAAAAAGATACCTTGCAGGTTTTTAATGTAAATGTGTATGTTCACAAATTACTTGGAATAACATGAAATAGAGCTTGTTCCCTTGAGATGCAAAGTTGCTGTTCAAGAAATTGTTTCAGGATTGTGTTTATTATCACTTTCTTTGAGGAAGCTGGATGATTCTATATCAAAACTTGTCAAATATTCTTTATTGTTGCATCTATTACCACCAGCAAAAATGTATCTAATGTTTCTAAATGATATTTACATTCCAGGAGTTTACTATGTCAAACTAAAACTCTTTCTTTTAGCAAAGCATGTAAACAAACTTTCCAAAGTCTAAATCCCTTACCTTTTAACATCTGTAAAGCAGCTTCCATATAATACCATGGCTTACTAAATTAAAACTTAAATTTGAAAAATACAAATTTCGTAACATCTGTACCCATATGCAGAAATTACAATTTAAATGACACAGAGTGGATTTTGACTGGGAAATATGAGATCTGACTGAAAGATTGAGCCCAACCTACAATGGAGCTTGAAAAAATAAAATTGGAACTGAATTCAAGGTGAACCAAACCCAAGAACCAGAAATATCAAGAATGGTCGGTTGTCATTTTGAGAATTCAATAAGGAAAACAGGTGGTGTATCAATCTCAAAGTAAAAGGAGGGAGCAGTAAGAAGCTGAGGCCAGAAGTGTTCGTGTGTGTTCAATGGTGTTTGCTGTGAGGAACAAGAGACTGAATAAACCACAAACTATGATGAAATGAGGGCTTAAGAATCTGATAACTTTGGGGTTTTGTTTGTGTGTGTTTCTTGGGGCTTTAGGGGTTTTTTTAGGAACCTAGTACTTTTGTAAGTGAGACATAAACCTGGAACGAGCACATAAGCAAGACGAGATTTTTCTGTGGGTTTTTGTTTGTTTATTTGTTTTGGGGGTTTGTTGTTGTTTTGGTTGGTTGGTTCACTGCTGTTTTTTTCTAGGGAATTTTATCTTTCTTTTCCCTTTGGTTTCTGCCTCTTGCTCTGAACCTGCTCTGCCTCAAAAGCACAGGCTCAGCTCTCTGTTACCTATTCCAATGAAGCTCAGCCTTTAGATGGAAAGAGTAGTGACTTGTGATCTCACCACCAGCACAAATCAGTACAATATCTCTAATTCTCTGCATCCTAATGCCTGATTGTGTTGTGTATTAAAGAATATCTGTGAATATCAAACTTGAAATCAGCAGTTCATGGCATAACTACTGTGGTTAAACTGATGCACACTATAGTCCACATCTGCTCTCTTATTTCAGGGCAATTTTTTAAACCTGTTTCTTGCGGGGTAAGCTAAGTCACCTTGTGTTTTTTGATGTCTGGAACATGCGGTCACCTCAGCACTGTTCTCCTGTGTGGCAAATCATGATTTCATAGTAAGCGATCAAGTGTATGAGCTCATAAATAACATAAGGCAAACAGGAGTAAAAGCATGAACGGCAAAATACAATCACCTAATACCACTGTTGCCCTAAATGGATCACAAATGTATTAAAATGATCAACACCCATTTATTTTGCACGCTTCACTACAAAACTGACAGCAATTTGGAGTGTACAAATACAGCAACATCAGATAAAATGGGACACATATAATATTTCTGCTCCCACAGTAATGTTACAAGACATCTGAAGTTGGTAGAACTGTCTACTGTTCAAATTACATATAAATTACCTCTTTCCAAATATTTGACAGGAATATACCTCTGAAATGTTTTTGCAGAAAACCTTTCAACAACAATTTGAGGCACAATTACCGTTGAATGGATTTCTCTCACTGTATTAAATGAAAAGAAGAAATTGGACTGTTAGTGGCTGTTCAGGACTCTCAGCCAATGTCTTCTGTTAGGATACATGAGATTACACTTACACTTATTCCCCCTAGAATCTCTATTTTATTTATGACAGCAACCAAAATATATACGCAAAGGATTAAAAGTGCTTTTCAAGGTTACTGCAGAAATTACAGCTTGTCAGAAGATGGTGCTGTTAGGCCATTTTTATCTAAGAAAATTACTTTTAATTACAAAAATAAGTTTAATCTATGTAGAAAACCCAAAGTGTTGATTGGTTTAGAATATGATAATTTTAAATAAATAAATTATTTTACATTCTGTTAAGGCAGAGCTTTGACCCTGAACTACTTAGATAAGTGTGTACGGAGGCACTTTCTGAAATCTAGTCTCATTAACGTGGGACTGCGCTCTGTCTGGCAAATTAAATAAAACTGTAAGATGCAAAAGTATTCTACCTAAACCTGCGATAACTTCATACTTCATACATTATAACATGCATAACTTCCACATTACAATTTTTTTTTCCAATTATTGGATATCTTATATGTATCCTTATTAATAATTACACCAGTGAAATGAGTGCATGGACTGCCAGGCCAAGGTCACACAGCTACATCAAGCGTGCAAAGAGCCGAACATTGTAGAGGGCATAACAGGGGAAAAAAAAACCAAGGAAAAATTTCCATCACGACATAAAACTGAACATTACAAATTGTTCTTATGTAAGAAATTTACATTTGTCTCTTATGTTGAAAATATACTCTTACTGTATCTCCAGCTATTCTTAACTCATAATTTAGTCTATACCAATAGCTATGAAAAATACATAATTCAATTTCCCTTTTTTTTGTTTTCTATGAGACTGACATTTGAGGACCACTATTTTTCATAGCAGATTTCAATAAAAAAAGCGGAAACTTGATCAAGTACTGTAGGATGGATATTTATAGGTTTTTTTTCTTCTAAAAAAACACTTGAAACATATTTTCAATTTCCTCACTGAACTAAAGCACTATCTTTAGGTTCAACCTCAACCACCTACAGTCCAAATAAACTAAGTATTCACATTAACTGTCTGATACTGTTGATGTGGAGTGAACAGCAGTGAAGCTGAATGTAGGACCAGATTGGAGGGAAGATGTGTTTAAGAGACTCTTGCCTTGAAGAGCGGGAAGTGGGCACTTAGGGTAGGAAGCATAAGAACAAAACAAATAGTCTGGTTCTTTCTATGGCTCCCTGCAGCCTGCAGTTTACAGGCTAATCTGAACACTTGACTCACTTGTTCTCTTGGCTCAGCTGCTTGTAAAGTTGTTCGATATTGGAAAAGAAATAAAATGACATGACAATGAAGATGACTTATAGAACTAAGCAGTGTCTTCTTTCCTTCCTGTTAGAATAGGAAAGTTTGAAAACTATATTTAAGACACAATAGGAAACTGGTAAGTAACAAGATAGAGGTACGCTGTCTTAGGATAATACCTCTCTCAAATTTGTATTTTGTTCTTTATTATTCTCTTTATTATTATTATTTTTTATTAATATTATTATTATTTAGCTTATGTCTTTGCAACACATTCCATCACATTACCAGCAAGGTCTTTAGTATTGAAAAAACAAGTACAAGGAGGCAAAAGGGTCCAAAGCAAAAAGACCAGACAGAAAAGAACAGTATGAGGGACCATTGCATATGGTACTTACACTTCCCTCAAAACAAGAATTGTGACTTGACAAAGGGAGAAGAATTAGAGGTTCACTCAGGTGCTTTGCCCAAAAACTTTGGTTTTGCCATCACTCTATATTTCTCTCTATAGAACCTCCTCTCTCACTCTGTCCTTCCCTCAGTAAAATGGCATTTGCTACAGTGATTTGTTTCATTTGTCCATTTAGACTCTATTTAAATGGAAGAAATTCCTGGTCACTCATCTGCATACTGTCTGGGAAAACAGCACTGACCTTGGCTGCTCCTTAGGAAATGTTGTGAGGAGTACAATTAATAATATCTCCTCCAGGGGTTTTCTTCACTTCAAAATCACACCAAGTTAGACCACAACCTTGAGAAGTCACTTAGGAGTGTTTTCTAATTGAATGTAATTGTCAGGTGAAACCAAATCCTACGAGAGATTTTCAACATTAACACAGCACCTCCAACTGCTTAGTCACTCTGACAATGTGCTGATCTTCCTTCCCATGGTATTACAAACCACAAAATATAACAGTATAACAGTTAGAACGGCAGGATGTTATTTCTGCTTCTGTCATTTATTCATCACATATTATTGAGGAAAATAATGTGTGTTTTCATAAGCTTCTTCACTTGTTTTAACAAAAATAATAACTGTGACCTACCAGGCAGGGGAACTGAAGGACACAATTCAAACTTTAAAAAAAAAAAAAAGAGACATAAGAGACGCTAAAGAAGCTCAAGTATTTACTATGAGGATTTGCAGCAAATACCATTTTTTCAGAGTTACAGAAGTTCCTTACTTGGCATGTGGTTGGTGGAAAGCTAGAAATTACGTTTTCTATACATTTAGTTTATATATAAACAACATTTTATCCATGTTCTTCTGTTGATACACTTTTCTTTTCAAGTTACCAACCTAATAGTTAGAGCTTAGAGATTTTTAACGGTGTCAGTGGTATTCGGAAGAATAATGGTAGAGGCCTGTCCTTTTTGTATTAACAGACATAAATGGCAATATCAAAAAGAATGTCATTTTGTAGTCTTGGCACTCTGCCTGCCGTGCAACCCACAGTCTTGACCTACTGAAAGCTAATGACAGAGTTAGGACTTAATACTCCAGCAATCATGCAGGTGATCTGTCAGACTGAAAGGATGAGCTCTCATATGAAAAAAAGAATAAAAAAAAAAACAACGGTGGGGGGAGGGAAATGAAAAAGCTGATAACACATACAGCTTGTCATATTAACTTTGGCCAAATCAAAAAGTGAAAGAGAACTAAGCCTAAAACCAGTGGCCCAGAGCACAGGGAATGTAAGTAACTCAGAAGCAGCTAAGGCTCTATGCACTTAATGAAAAAGCCACTGACCTTGAAGAGTGATCCAAGGGACCTAATTTAGAACTACTGGAAAAACAGAAAGGTTATGAGGCAAATAACCTGTTTCTTCCATAACAGGACTTCTGAATGATGCCCTGGCTGAATGTAGCAATTTGTAATACAGAACAGAACACACACACACACACAAAAGGCAAGGAAAAAAGTGAAGTAATCCTACATTCTATGACTTTATATCAAGTTGCCTTCGTGTATTGAGTATGTTGACATTAGCAGAACACACACTGAAGACACTTGAAACATCCCAAATTTACATCTAAGATAAAACAAAGTCCTCCCACCTCACAGACTGCATGAGAACTTCTATGTAAGTACATTAAGTATGTACTTATATCAATAGCCAGATCAGAGACTGACAGAAACACATTTAATGTACAAGTGAAAAGCATACATATCTGTTGTAGGTTATCCAAAGTTGGTATACTATATCTTAGTTAGTGAGCCAGAACAATTTGCTTTCACTTGTTGCAGCAAAAGGATTCATTCATTTAGCTTAAAGCTCCCTCTGTTTGAACCCACGTATGATTTAACATGGGTTTGCTTTGTGTCGTGAAAATACAGTGCAGTAATTCAGCTCTATCAATCTATCACATTATTAAGATACTCCATCTGGCATTAGTGAAGAAAAATCTTGCACATATATATATACATAAGCTTTCTCTTTCTCTTGCTTTTTCCTGTTCTTCTAAGCGTCTGGATATAGTGGGACAACAGAGGATTAAGCTAAGAGCTAAGAATTACGCTTTTCTTTGTGGGAGGACCCTCTAATGACTACTGATAGCAAGGTTGGAGGCAGAATGGGTCTCCTTCCCCTTGCCTCGCTGATTATTTTCCATCATTATTTCTGATAATTATTGAGGCTAATGAAGCACATCTTCCTGGCTGATAGCTCTGAAATGGAAAGGCTATTGCATATCATCTATAACCTGCATTTAAACACAGTAACCTTGAATAAATGCTTCGGTAGAAGAAGAAAAAAAAAAGTTTTCTGTCTGTGTGACAGCAGAAAGCTGAGCTCTGGAGATGTCCCACTCTTAAGTGACCAGTGTTTACCACACTCCCCAGTCCTCCCAGACAGATCTGAATTGGAGCAATGGTGACCAGCCAGCTCAGGGCTGGGAAGCAGAAGGGGGCTTAGACAAGTGCCTCAACACAAACCAGCACCTTTTATACTGGAAGACTGTGTCTCTGACGTGCATCAGCTGCAAGAAGGAAAAAAGACTGAAATTTATTATTCTTCGTAAGTCATTCGGCAGCTGCAAATACACGGGGATAAGTGTTAGTGAATGTGTGCTGGCCTTTCACATAAATATCTCATCTTCACTCTTGTACTCCATTTTAGCTGCACCTTAAAGGTTTTTTAGAGTCTTTTGTGCTTAAAGTACATTCTGTATCTGATAATTTACTGCAGAAGCCTGAATACTGCAGAATACCTTTATATTAGTCTCAATGATAGGAATACTGATTTCATTTAGAACATAGAAACCTGTCCCTTAAAAATTGCTTCGTCTTTCTCCTTCCACCTAACCCCTTCCATTCAAAGAGCTCTCGGGGAAGCTCACACTCAAGCCTTTGTGTTGGAAGAGTGAGAAGCAGTACTTTAATATGGCAGACCTAAAATTTCCATGTTTTAAATACCTATGTATGTTTTAAGAGTGAATATAATGTTATAGTACACTGCAATTAAGTCTTTTTTCACTTAAGGTCTTTCAACAAGTTTTTCAACACTGGTGCTGGCTTTGAACTTCACTGCTCTCCGAATCTTTGCTGTTGCGAGTCAAAACCAATGTGCAGTAAACCAAATAACTGGGAGATCTGCTCCAAAATGCACTGCTGTGTGAAACACAAAACAAAACACAGGTCTTGAAAATGCCCATGCAGTTGCAGCCAAATTTTCGAAGATATTCCAATCCATTAGACAATATTTGTGCTTAAAACGGTAAAAATCAATAAACACACCTCATTCAATAGGATTGTCCTTGCATGAAGTTGCTGAACAATATACCTATTGGATTCCAGATTTTGTCTGGAATCAGAAGTGAACAATATGAATAAAAATAAGGAAGGTGAAGTAAGACCATGCATACCGTGGTTTTCATGGTACATGGCATGCTATTTCCCTTGGCAACTTTTCTGATTAGATTGTTGTTAAATACTCATATCAAAACTAACATTCTGTTTTGAGTTGTATGGGCTACAATAGGTATAGTTTTACATTCTCGTGTCTCAGACTACTCTCAGAAGTCAAAGAGGCACATCAGTGAGACGTCCCCCCAGCTGGTAAGCAGTCAAATTAAGGAGAGAGATATTAAGAGGATGGGGACGATCATGTTCAAACATATGGCTAATTACTGCCAGAAAGGAGAAGTCAGTAAACACCACACTTTCAGTTCTATGTTTGCTGAGTAGGAGTCCCCATACTATGCAGAATTAGTTGCAGTTCAACAGTGAAGAAGTCCAAAGACCAGGATGAACTTGGACAGACAAAGACAGAAAATTCTTTTCTCATCAAAAAAAAAAAAAGCCAAACAAAATAAAAACCATAGGCTTCTGCATTTCTGACAGAGAAGAAAGTAATTCAAAATTCTACTTTGTTTGTCCGATAATGTTTCTTTTTGTTACAAGCAAGTAACTTGTTTCTTGGTGACACATAGTATGTGAATGCCAACACAGTCTACACTTTCTGAGTGAAAGTACCCAACAAATCTGATACACTGCTTGCTAACAGACTGCCAGGAAAATAATTTGCCAAAAAAATCTATAGTACAAACAAAACTGAATATTATCACCTTCGTACTTTTTTTGTCATCATTTTGAGCAGTGGCGGACATCTACAGTAAGTAAAACATGATCAGACGTAGCATGGGGAAAACAGTCTGATTATATTTTCATAGGGATTTCTGTATGCTACTCTCCCCATTTATTTCTCAATCTGGTCAATTCATTAAAAAAATACACAGACAGCCATCTTCCAATAGTATTTGGGCCATGGGGAGATATATGACAGTTCTGATGAAAATTAAATGAAGTTGAAGCTGTTAACACATTTGGATTGACTTATCTTAGACCACAGCTACTTGAGCACATTAATTACCTAGTTGATCTTCCTGAGTACAGGACAGAAAACAGAGTAGAGTTGTTCATTCAATACTGTATACCTTGTAACTGTCTGTTCAGAAAAGTATCACTGAATGTTAATTATCATGAAAGAGAAAGCCAACTGTGTTCAAGAGAGGTCATATTTTCAAATACAGTGCATGTTCTGAGTTAGTCAAACAAAAGAAATTATTTCAGAAATATAAAGGCAACCAAACGCAAGACTGTCAAAAATTAGCCAGTATAAAAATTAATAATTGCAATAACACTGTAACAACAATAAATGCTTCCATAAAATATAGAACCAATTACAAGACACACAAATCATCAGTAGACTATTTAGATTCATGAGAAGAAATGTATCTCAATAAGAAAAACAAGCAACATGCAAAACAACCTACAAAGCAAATTCCCAAACATTGTTCTTGAAAGAGTTCGGGAACAATGACTTTGAAAAAGCATAAGGTCATCCCTTTGAATACCAGTTGTTTATATGTGACCAACTGACTCGAACATTGTTTCATGGCTATATTTTAGAACTATACGAAAGCATAGAGCTCACCTTGAGAAAAAAACAAAACAAAACACAGGTCTTGTAAAACAAGATAACATTATAGAATATCAGGACGGAAGTAGGATAGAATAATACTAATTATAAATAAATACTAAGAATAATTGCTGGACCACTTTCCATCATCTTTGCCAAGTCTTGGGAAACGGGAGAGGTGCCTGAGGACTGGAGGAAAGCAAATGTCACTCCAGTCTTCAAAAAGGGTAAGAAGGAGGACCTGGGTAACTATAGACCGGTCAGCCTCACCTCAATCCCTGGGAAACTGATGGAACACCTTATCCTTGGTGCCATCTCAAGGCATATCAAGGA